>JAQGAH010000576.1:0-32002 GCA_034696885.1 Lepidocyrtus paradoxus | reverse complement strand
TGAATTTTTGTCTCGTATTTGATTTTTTTGTTGTGGTGAATCACAAACATTGCATTGCTCAAGTCTTAAGGAAGGATAATTGTATTGGAAGTAGTGCATGGTAAACTTTTATACCACTAAAATATAACTTTCATATTGTAAGATTCAATTTTAATACAGATGTTCTACGTACACGAATATAGTAAAAAAATGGTTAAATAATGGAAATGATACAAACAATTAGTTAGGGATAATTCAAAAATGCAGATGCCTTTTCAAACTTCAGTTCAATCAATGAATGTGCGAATCATTTACATTTTTTTCAAAAACCTACATATCTACCAATATCTATGTTCATATAGAAATCATAGGTTTTCATGTGTACAACTTTTGGATATCTAAATAGTCACATTAACTTAAACCCTAGCATTTATTTACCCACAACAGATATACAGACACAACGACACAAGGTTGGTTAAAAGAAGAGGATCACAAGCGATACGATCCGAGAGGATCGTTACTTTTACTCTATGATGTTTTTCTTCGTTTGCATGCAACGACACGACCACAACGTGCATGTAGATTAGATACTATTCGCTCACTTCTGAACCGACATAAAATGGAACAGGATGAGGATGATAGCTTTTACTTCTTCTTTTTACCCGATATCTATTTACCGGGAAGGGGATTCAATAAGCTATTAAATATTTGCGACGACGACGATCATCATCCCGATGATGATGATGGTGAGGATCCTACAAGCCTGAGTATCGACGGAGGAATGAAAATGATGTTGGTAAACGGCCAGAGGACTCCAAAACAAGATGTGTCATCATCATCAACATCACAACATTTTTTTTCGTTTTGTTATGAAAGAAAATATTTACTACGAAACTACAACACGACACTATTCTTTGCTATGTGCTCTGCTCGTCGTTGTTTTTTCTAATCATAATCATCTTTTTCATATCATTATCATACTCTCACAGAAATATATATGTGCGGAGAATATGTGGTGGATATGGATAGAGTTTTTTATGCTTTCCACCTTCTAACACCCCAGTAGTTTCTCTAATTCCACTAATCTTCAATGTAGCCAATAAAGTTGCAAAATTTATTTAATGCCTTTTCATACTCGAACCTTTCATGCTGAAAATCTAAAGGAAACGAGCTAGTCCCCAACATTGCATGAATAAGTTTATTTCTGCGAGATAAAACCTTCATAGTTTGCATGTGCATCCCAATAGTAGCAAATCCAAACGGAAACTACAAGAAAATTAAATGATATCAAGAAAAGCCCTTTCCAATATAATATGTTTGGAATGTATGGCGAAAATCTAAAAGGATTTCGCAATCCCTTTTGACTCCATCGCTAATCTAGACATCATTCTAGATGAAGGATAAGGAATTGTCTTCTCGCTTTAATTAACATAGGTGCATACATTTCGTATTATATTTTTCCTTTCATCTATCCATCCACACGTGATCGTGATCTTCTCATCGATATATGCACTATAGCAAGTTACATTCCTCCATCCTTTATAGTTTTTTGCCTTGCAAGTTGGGAATTATAGGAAGGTGGATGTTTACGAAAATGTTTATTATGTCATGTGTTGAAAACTATCCATTAGTATGGAGTTGGCGTAGTCATTCATTTCATTACCAATTGGCAAAGGTGTGCGGGATTTCCTATCAACAACATCTTCATTCCACGCAGCCAAGCCAAACCAAATCTATGAACCTAAATGGGAAATGTGTATGGATGGGAGGGAGAGGATGCCTTCAGCTTTCGCATGCGATGAGGATGTTGATGATGACGTGTGCTACAAGCTCGTAATGGAAGAATAACAGACGTGTTAAAAAGATATTACAGCCTCATCCATTATTTTCCTGAGCTCCATGTTCAACTAAGGTTAAATAAGCCATGTTATGCATAAATATATAGTTAGCTTGCTCCTCATTCCAACCTATAAGTCATATCCAATCTGAGGACAAAGATGTTAGGGGAGCTTGAGTGGACATTTTATATACTTATTTGCAATTTCCCATTAATAAAGAACGCCAGCCAGCCTGGCTGGGTATCCTTGCCTTGCCATCAATAATATTCACCTTACATTTGACATATAATTTGATGGATGACAATGATGTCATTATATGATAGTCACTTTTTTCCAATCAACTTCCATTACCGTATTTTATGATGGAGTATCAACAGCATCCAACCAAAAGACTTTAATTGTAGCAGTGACCTTTTCCAAAATATTAGTAAGTGAGTATAGAGCATAATTTAATGGTCTGTTTTTTTCCTATTACTAGATAGATGATTTTCAAGAACCAAATAAAATTTTCCAATTATTATGAGATTCTGCTGAAGCATATATAAAAAAAACCTTTTGCAGATGAACTGACATTTCTATAATGCACTCTCATAAACATAACTGTCTTGAGCTGCATCGTTCATCATTATTCGCATTCCACTCCGTAACTAATCAAATCAGCAGTTCATCGAGCAGATGATGATTATTTTGGTAGCTTGCAATAACTACGAATTCGTATGGCTTGAGACGATAGGGGAGATCATGGATTAAACAAAACTAAAAGAAATTACCTAGCCTCTCTCGAATTGGCATTGACATTTGCTATGCATGCCAGACAGCGCGTGGCAATGGAAAAAATAAGTCTACATATTTTCCAATTTACTTGTCATGATTTTCCTTTGATGATCCAATATTATATTCGCTTTGATTGAAAAAGCCTTTATAATACGTCGAATGAAATAAGGAAATAATTTTGTTCATTCATATAATAACGTCTGAGAATATAATTCATAATAATTTTATCGGACGCCAAGAATACATTTTTTTATCAGTTGCAGCCACAGAGAACGGTGGCTCACTGCAAGTGACGATACTCATACAAAAATCCATAAGCGAATGAGTTATGGGATGGAATTCGATACAGACATATTTTTATACCAATTTTGTTGTCAATTTCGGCTCCCTCTCATAAAGCAAGCAAGTTCATGGCTGCGACCGTGATTAGACAGTTATCTGGACGACACTCGCCCAAAAAGTCAACATGCAGTTTCATTATCCTTCAAACGCAGTCATGGAAGTTGTGTACGCAAGCTACTCAACCTACATGATATGTAAGTATTACTATCAAGAATTGTGAGCGGAAGTTGAAGGGAAGTGAAAATTGATACAAAGTGCATTGAAGGAGAAAATGGTGTTTTGGAAGCGACCCGTTTCCAAAACTTAAATTTAGGATTTAGGTCACTACATTTCCCACAAATGGACACGAAGGCCCATTTCGTCTAGAATAAATTAAAATGCTCCAAATGATAAATACTATATAGGCGCATTTTATTCAAGATCCGGTATAAAAAGGCATTTTAGTCATGTAAGCCCTTTTGAGTTACAAGTTGTTTTTTTTTGTCATTCTTACTAATACCTACCTTCTTCAGCCTTCGCCGAACTTTTCGAAGCTTCTCCCGTTCTTAATACCCTGCGAGCAGCTCTACGCCAACGGTCCATAGCCATTTCATATAAAGTATTTTTTAAACATGTTCACTCAACTCTCGAAATTTTTATAGCATGGACAGTCAATAACAAAAAATTTGAGACTATTTTACATCTGAGCTCACACATTTACTAAAAAAATAAATAAAACACAAACACGCACACACTTTGTAGAATACACGTTCACTTCAAATAATAAATAGTGATCAATTAGTGTTACAGTTATAGTACAGCTACAATGTTTTAGCTTGCAAAAAAGATCATCAGTGCGTAGCAGGCATAGAGTTGAGTTCAATACAAATTATTCATACTTGTTTAGCTTTATGTGCACTGGTACGTTATGGCATAAAGATGTGAAATGGTTTTGTGAGCCCATCTACTACACACATTACAGTTAATTATCAAGTTTACACATTTAGAGAGAAATGAAAAGTGTACATAAAATGAGTAATTAAATTCACAAAGAAATGTGCTCACATTCAATGTAGTATGGCAAGTTCCAAGAAAAAAGTAAAGTGATATTTTTTATGAGGACAATTGCTTTACGGCTAAGTTCACACAGTTACATTGACATATAAACACTGTAGCACGGAGAGAGAGAGAGTGGCAATAGCACATGTTAATTTTACAATTCATCCATCATTTAAAAATCTCCATCAGTTGAGTTTCAGATTTCGTTGTGAATGCTCTAAATACTTTTATTAAAACTAGACAGAGAGAAAAGAAAACGGAAGAATTTAATTAAGAGTATTTAAATGTTTTTCAAAATCGATCTAGATGGATGCACTACGGCCAATTCAAATGGAAAGCAAATACTGTATCAAAAAATAACGAGCCAATTAGCAAGCACAATATAGACCTAGTCAAATTTATCATGCATACTTGATTTTTTTTTGTAAATCTGCAATTTCATCACAAACATGAAAAGCGTAATTATCTGCTGAGCTAATGAAACAGCGTTTTAACAAGGTCGATACGAAAAGGTCATTAAGTTTGCAAGCAAATTCAATCAATTTAATAAATTTAATTCATTCCATTCACAAAAGAACCTCTCGAGGCCATATGTGCCTCTGGACAAATGAGATATCTAATTTAGAGCAGTTTTTAGCACTGATTACAAATCTGAAGTAATTTATATGGTGGCCAGTATAATATCTATCATTTAAAATACATGTTGCGGTCCAAATTTTGACGTAAAATTCGAATTTGAAAATGGTTTTTAAAATGCTTAAAATTACTTGATATTAGGCAAAAATAGACTGTAGATTCGTAATCAGTGCTAACACTCCAACATAAATACCTAATTAGCATGGGGCACGTGTGGCCTCGGGAGCTTCCCTCGCCAGTCTCACAATCAAACTCACTAAACCAACAGCATTTCATACAAAGGCAATTCCAAGTAAACTCATCAAACATTAAAAAGTTATCAGAAAACTCAAACCACACTCAAGCTACTTTCACTTTTCAGGGGAGAAATTCAAAGAAAGCCTTCCCGTGAATGACCCTCGATGAACTAGATTGCTCATCATGCATATAATATATTATACAGGAATTTCTAAATTGTAGTGTACTTTGTAAATGCAACTCTGCTCTATTTTTTGACTAAATCGTCAGATTTTTAAACAAGATATTATGCATTTGCTTTGAGTTCCAAACCTTTTTCCTCCGTATTTTCAAACATTTTCTCGCATTCCTGAAAAAGGGATGCTAATTTTCATTTCAACTCAAATCTATTTTCCCCCGCTATATTTGCGGAGAAAGGAATCGCATCACAAGCAGAACTGGCAGGATGCTAGGTCAGCAAAAGAAATGAGAGATCAAACGAATTCACTCTTGATTAATCAAAATGAGCGAGGGAAAACCTCGCAACAATTCTATTTTCTGTGGCTCAATGCACCTACAGAGTAAAAAACTGATGTATCCATCCACTTCCTCTGTTCTCAGTATTTTTCATGCCAATATAGTTAATGCTTGCACTGTCAACCAGACTAAAAAAAATAATCTATATTAACCATTTACTAAATCCTATAAACTTAGGTAATTTATATCTTTTCAGAAGATATCTATGCCCATACATGAAACTCAATACCAGCCAGTGAGGATAAGAGCAGACAAGGGGACCACAAATCCTTTACTAACGAGAGCCTCATTGTGCAAATATTTCTTTCTCGAACACGAGCACAAAATCAAACAATACAGTTGAGAAACTGCCTTCTCCAACGAAAAAAAACTACCTCAATGGTAAAAGTTAAACAGATAAAAAAGCCCTTCAAAATCGGGAGACTACTATGACTATCCTCTGAAAAAACATTATGGATGGTGGATAATGAGATGATAAAGCCTCCTCTCTTCTTCCGTCCCTCTAATCTCATTAATGAGAGGAAAAAGGGAAAGTTGAGGAATGAGCGACATTGCCTAAATTGCTAATTTTCATTTCTAATAGGGCTAAGAGCATCAGGATAATTATCCAAAAGAAACAAGGAACGAACACCTCCAGGCTGTACAAGATACGACCAAATAAGCAGCGTCTATTCCCTCTTTGATGACAATGTAGTAAAATATCTGTTTAGCTGCTTAATGAAATGTAATACCATCAGAGGACTAGTCCCTCTTTGCATGCTCCTCATTCTTTTATCTATAGTCATCCACGATTCCCCTCTAATACTTTGCATTTAACTAGCAATCATGAAGGACAGAGTCCACATCGCCTCTTCTGAATATGAAATGGCATAATATATTCTGAAAATGAGTTATCAAAACGATCCCGTGCCTATTGTTCCCTGTCTCATTTTTCCTTTGAAAGAGGATAATGACAATAATGATAGTACAAAATAATGCAGATGCTTTTTACATATAACCTGGGTAAGTGTATCCTTTATGTACACATTATTTCCACAATCTCTTCTACATGCCACCCAGAATCCTTGAAACACTGGGGTCTAGGGAAATACTTTCGCCAGAGCCAAGAGAGCCAACAGAATTGCAGGGCAAAATGCAAACTTTTTTTTCACCAGCCAACCCAGCCAGTAAACAACATCAGAGGAGAGAGAGAGGCAAGAGTTTGAGCATCTGCTACTTTTACTACCCAGGCAAGAGGAGCGGCGGCGGTTTCAACATGTACATACGTGAAAGGAGGAAGAGAGATCGATAGAAAACGGGTTTACTCGACTCCAGCACTTTTCCCCATCAGTTCGGCGTTAAGCAAGGCTTTCCGAATGCTATCTCGAATAAAATTTCATTTCATCGTCATCAACGGGATTCTTCTCTTTTTCGCACACGGAGAGATGTATATGTGCGAGCCGTTGCATGACTGGAATTCAATGGCGTTCATTCTCTCATCTCTGCACAGTGCTCAAAAAAAATATCATGTTCCTTGAGATTGGGAAGCTATGAAAAGAGAGATCTAGATAACAGCTTTGATGACAGTTAGTAGATCACATACAGTCAATTTCCTTTCTCCTGTCACTTGCCATAAGGATAGATATGATGATGATGAGCCTGAAGAATACCGAGCATTTAGCACAAAAGGCGGATATGGGGAAAGCTGGAGGAAAATATGAGGATAAATGAGCGCCAGCCCCTGTTCACTCCCATGCCATGGTGTTCATAATGGCTCTTGTAAGCGCTCCATGAGTGCAAATTAAATTCTTAAGTAAAAAAAAATAGGGAGCGGGGAGCAGAGAATCGAATCGAGTTGAAAGACTAGGAGAGAAAAAAAAAGATTGAAAGAGCATTAACATTATCTTTTCTTGCTCACTTTCTGGATTTCCAGCTATAAAACGGAGAAAAGGCAAGATAAACAGACTGTTTATGAACATACTGTCATATCATCGCCATTTCCCCTCAATGCCACGTAGATATATCTAGGAGCTTCTAGGAATGAGAGATAACTCGATAATTTAAAGAGGGAGACGCTCTTTACTTGACTTTAATCATCATCACTATGAACATTATCAGCCTCGCTCCACATTCCCGTTTCTACAGCATACGTGAAAGATAACTCCCATTTGGAGTAAAAGCGAGAGGAAAGTTGTCGAATTAATTCTTTAAAGTGGGGGATCCCTAAACTCATTTCACTTTTCTCATCAAATGCGTAGTTTACTTTCACTCTAATAAACAAGTTTAAGATGGTCTCTCGCTTGATGAGGGAAATTCCTTCTCGGAGAAAAACCTGGCGATTTCTCAATGTGAGTGGAGGTATAATAGTGAAACTTTGGCGGAGACAATTATGCATCCCTCTTAATACAACATGTCATTAGCGAAAGACGAGGAGCACAAAAAAAACTTGTCTCTCGGCTCTTCTCAAGAATAAAAATAAATGGAGAGATATGATATGGCACAAACGAAAATATGTATAGTAGAGTGTGGTCGGGGTTGTGTAACAACTTACTCGTAAACGTAAATACTTTATTGTTACATTTACCCTGTTATTATTGCGGAGGCTTTTGTCGTAATGTTTTTACGTTTAAAAAACCATTAAATTATTTCAATTTGATCTTTCCTCATTGACAATGTGGGTTCTCGGAGGGTAGGCGGAGTAACAAAAAGGAGTAACACGGAGATACCTAAAGTTTTTGATATTAATCCTGCCTGAATCCTGTATCCTACGTAAAAACAAAGTGCTTCGGAGGAACAAAAAACCTTGTTCATGTATTGAGCATTTCTTTTAGTCAGGAACTACAAAATAGTTGCAATAAAAACTAAAAACTTGTAATTTTGCATGAAAAAAATTGCTCATGAGAATTTTTGTAAAAAATATTTGCAAACTTTGTCTGGTAATGGTATCATTTTAGTACCTCGTTAATGTGGAATGTGGATTTTATTTAATTAGAAGAGATCCTCTTGTGATATTATTCATTTGGAAAAAAAATCTACAAAAAAGTCAAGTACGCATGAGATTGAAAAGGGAAACGCTTGTAGCTCAACTGCTATTTTCAATTTAGTAGACATTCGTCATACTTGGAAAAAGGTATATAAGTAATGTATCAGATTCAACTCCACTGCCTGGTTGGCGCCTGGTTCCACCCACTCAAAAGTCACAAAAACCACTACATCCACTTGTTGAAATAGTACAGAGGGCTAGACCATAATAAAAAGTTTTTTTTTATATAAAATCCTTGTTTCACAAATTATGCATGTTCTGTCTCAGTAATGTCCAAACATTAAGAAACAATTTTTATCGCAGAGGTTCAATAAAACAGTAAAATATTAGGATATAGGATTTGATATCCTTCACAAATGTATTTTTCTCTAGTGTATTATTGAGCTTAATAAAGAGCAAATATTTTGCAATAATGATATGACTGGTAGGTATCATGAATATCTTTAAAGTTTCAAACAAGCAGTATTTTTTAAAGAAACTATTCCAATATGCTCAAGTCAAGTCACATCTCAATAGCCCCATTCTTGCACTTAGGTAATTTGTTCTTACAAGCCGTAAAAACAGATGAAGACACTTGATTTTCTCAAAATATGAAATACGACTCGATCTCGTGCTCAACTAAAGGATTAACCCATGCACTTTTAATATTACACAGACACAGCTCCAAATCAGCAGCACACAAACTGCCACAAATTCAATTCCCAAACTTAAAGATCCCTAACTGATGGTGACAGTTTTTTTGCCATTCAACTGTAGCCAACTTCCTCACACGCACTAACCAAAATTATGTGGCACTTCTCGCCCTATTTGAACATCAACTCGACTATATGAAGACAGACAATAACAAAAAATCATATCCTGCAACAAAGGAGATAAGAGGTTTGCAATTTGCATAATATCTCCCTACAAATCTTTTGCTGACCATTATTACTGTTTGTTGATAGGAGATGTGGGAGAGCAGAACCAACTTATGTGCCTAGATCCCATCATATAATCCTTCTATATCAAGTTGGAAATATAAAAAGTACCAAGAATGAGACATGCCTACAGTAATAAAACGTATTCTTATTGCAATTATGAGGATTTCCTTCTCATTTCCACAAAAGGACTCGCCATTTTCAGCAAACACTCATATTATAGGATAGGCCATCTGAAATGGACTTTTTTTGTCTTGTCGCGTTGCTTGATATGATAGTGGCTCTGTGACGAGCCTTTACAATCACTTTATACGGTTCTAAGAAGCCAGTGGGCTCGGATTCCGTGTGAATGACTTGACTGACTGACATATTTGAAGAGTCTAAAGAAAAAAAATGTTTTCTGAGTACTCACCCATTTCCATTTCAACATGATGGGTCAAGAAAAAATCATAGCCAGAAAAGTCAGTCAGTCAGCCGAGTCAACGATGGGATGTGGTGGAGCCCCCCAAAAAATTATATGCTTTTTGGTCTCGCTCACTTCAGGACGGAGATCAGTAACGAGAGAAAGATAAGATAATATCCTTCAGCATGCCTTTATTTCTTGTCTTCATGACAGAATGAAATCTAATACCTTCAAACCAGAAGACAAAAAAGGATAAAGAGGACATTCAAACAAGATGATACAGCTACTTTAGACGGAATTTGTACACAACAATAATATGCCTATAAAGAGGTTCTGAGATGCTCAATCCAATCCATGTAGTGAACACTGTGGTGAGACTATGAAGATAAATTAATTTGTTCGTAAGTGTTGATGATATTGATACGACAATTATAATGCTCCCTACATAGGTATGAGTATGCCTATGGGTATTGTATGAAATGATTCAGTGGAAGAATCAACATTTGAAGAAAACTGATTGATATAACATATCCATATCTTAATCACAATGGACGTTACAACGTCTTTTGTCAATAGAGACTCTGATTGGGTAATGCGATCCGACACCTGCTAAACTGTCTGACATTGCATGAAATTCGTCACAGATTGCAAAGTTTTGCGAGTATTATTGTTGCAAACGGGATTTACATATGTGCAAAAACGTATTCATCTAAAGTACAAAGTGTATTCTATCAATCAATCCCTTAATCACAAAGTGTAATGCCAAAGTGGTGACTTGAGCGTCGATAAATAAAATATTTAACAATATATTTCAGTTTGAATTAGTAGGTGAGGAACTACAGCGGCAGGTTACTGTTCAAAGTTAATTATTGTTATTTTTGTTGAAATTAAAATATTTAAAATCAGTTTATAACTCCGCGTCTTCCATAATAAGAATGATATGCATTGAATAACGAACGTGTGCAGTACTGTATTCAACTCGCACATACCAATTTGAAGCGCGATTCTAAAAAAAATTAAATGAATGAGTTTTGCGATAAACCCAAATGTGATAACCACCATGCCAAGTTTCATATAAACAGAACAAATCTAGTGAAACTCGCTAAGTAAAATACAGAACCCGACAAATGTCCGAACAACAAATCCTTATCAAACAACATGCTTAACGAAACAAGAAACATTTCCAATCATTAAAGAAACAAAAAATTATGAATCTTACCCGGTAATTACTGATTTAGCTGAGTTACCGAACCTCAATCTCAGTCGATGAAAAAATTTCCCAGCAAAACTAATCCGATATATTAATTAACCCCGATCAATTATCTAAATATCGGTATGTCCATCTACAAAAAAAACTCAACTATCTTCCGAACAACGCTAAAATTATCGGACATGTCACTTCCACAGTGAACAATTTAGATATGAGACTGTTCCCAACATCCCACTCGGATTTTAGCCAGATCATATCGATAAAAAAGGGTCTGATTTATAAAAAATTTATATTTATCTGCTTTCACCATATAGCACGACTATGTCGATTTAAATGTACCGATAGAGGCCGACCAAATGGGTATATTTATAGTCCAATCAAAACTACAAACTATGATGTAACGATATACTAGATGCCCAACAGTTCTTCATTATTTCACATTCCTTCACTTCCCCCTATTCATAATGTAAGCCTTGTTCTCATTAGCAGAGTCAACATTAAGAAATACGTGGATTAGTATTAGTGTCATAGTTTTAATTCCCTCCCTTTGTATTTTCACTCCCTGTTGAGTTCGAAAGTTAATATTTTTCTGTGATACTTCTGAAGCACCGAGAGCACAACACGACAACATCAAGTAAAATGCTCGGAGATCTGTATCCAGCGACTCAGTTCGATATTAATTCACTTCATTCCCAGATATATACTTTACACCAGACCAGAGAGCAACCGGAGCAGTAATCACAAAGAGAATCTACTATGCAATAACTTTCCCAAGTGAGGGAAACAGCGTGACTGGAATCAAGACGGAAGAATGAAGTGGTAATAACGTCAAAGATGATATCTTTCTCTCTTTTGCTCCCAATTTTCTCTCGCTCACTTTTACATTTCTAATAATACAAAAACAACCAAACACATCATCCGAATCCAATACTAAGGGGAAAAGCATGTCTATAACACTCATCTCCCTTTCTATCTGCGAGCGACTGACGGAACGTGAGTGAAAGTTGGGTAGAGTGGTGGTGCTGTTCTGGCTGAGTATGGTATGGGAGAGCAACAGCTCAAACAGCGATGTGTACGTACTCTTGGCCGTGCTTTGGAGAAGGGGAGAAGAGCGAGTTGAAAAAAATCGATTCTGCTCCATACCCAAGTAATGCTTTACTAGCCCATATTCATGTAACGAAAAATTGGGAGAAAGTTTGTATTAAAAATGACATACTAATTCTCTTATTATTTTGAAACAACTGCTCTTTTCTGCCTTGCCCGTTTCCCTCTGAGAATGGGAATAGGTGATATGGGATATAAGTCCCATATCAAGAATCTCTCCAAACTCGAGTCTCGTCTGGAACTCTTTTTGGAATGAATTTTATTCCTCTGTCATTTGCAATTATGGCTAAAGTGAAAGTCCAACGAAAGGGAAAATAACTAGTCAACATAAATCTAGCATGATGTGAAGGAATGGATGAAAACATCTCATGAAAGATTATTTTAGTCATCCAACCCAAATCTTTTTTTACTTTATAAAGTGATGACGATGAGTATCATGGCTCACGAAAAAGATATAAAGCATTTAATACTAGACACGCGACTAAAATAATTATATCGTCTTTGAATTTTCCCTTCTCTTTTATTGATACTTTAGAAGAATGAGTACTTGTTTGCTTATCAAGAGTTGATTAAAAAGGGGAAATGAGTAGATGAGGAAGCAGCTTGTCTACGACCATTCTAATCTAATGTTTTTTTTGCGAGCAAGGGTTCAACCTATAGTCCATGTAAACCAGATTGGGCATTCATATCTATATATAAAATGGAGGCGGATAGGAATCTGCTGGATTAATGGTTAGTCGAGATTTTAACTGTTGAAGATCATTAGAAAGGTGATTGCGCATAATAAGCAGATCTCTCTAGATTTCCTTTGCTGTGAAAATAGGATCCCACATGTGCAGAAATCGAGTGCTTCCACTTTGGCTGAAGTTCACACAAAAGGAGGAAGGCCATAAATGTGAGCGTGTTCAAGGAGCGAAATTGTTGGTGGTTGAGTTGTAGCATCAGCATGTAAAAACTTCTCCAACTTGGTTTGAAAAAATCTATATCTCTAAAGTGAAAGCACAGCTTTCATACAGACGGTATGAGTGTAAACGGGTGGTGTATGTGGTTACTACTTACTACTACTCGGTAACTATACTTTCCGATCCTTTGCCGGTTCAATATGAATTGGTTACAGAAACATGAAAGGTAATAATTTTGATTACTGTTAGGATCATAAGTAAAAGTAGTCGATGGAGGAGCTTACAATTCAATTGATTTTACCAGCCAAATTACCGGCTTTTCCCTTATTAATGCAACAAAAATTACCTGTCTACTTTTCCTTTCTAATTTTATCATACTTTCTGTGCATGTGCCGGTTCGGGTGAGAAGGAAAAAGTCAGGAAACAACCAACAACAATAATAAGTGCACATATTGGTTTAGCAGCTGGAATCCAGCCATATGAATAGTAAAACACCTAAGTGAAAGTTTTACCATATATGTAACGTACTGATACAGTATAGAAACATTCAATGTCTGCATCACATTACTTTTTGGTCAACATATGTACAAGTATTTCAAACTATGAAACATATACACTCTTCGGCTCAGATTTGTGCTTGTGAGAGTGTGCTTGGTGGAAAAAAAGAATTTTTTATACTAACTCATCCAACAGTGTTTACCTTATATTTGTACCACAAGTTTTTGCTCCTGAAAGAAAATATCACAGACTTTATGTCCACTGATGTTCTACCAGATTCTACCATTCCAAGTAGGTAGTCAGGCTTTATAAGTTTCTGTGATGCCAACTGAGGTGACCAAACAACTTGCTCTTATACTCTTTAGCCAATACCTTTAAGACCCCTGAAATATCTGAACTCGGAGTTGAGTCAAGCTGGTGACACCATGGAGTCGGGAAAAGTCATATGAGTGATAATCCAACTTGAACCCCCGTGCAGTTTATAGACGTTATACTCTCATTTTTATTTATAAGTATCTATTCCTCAATTCCTTTAATAAAGCAGCTCTAGAGACCCATTTTCTGCTTTCTTTAGTAACAGCAGACAGTCATAAATAGAGGTAGCATTAGCAGAGTCCAAGTTGTGTCCAGTTTACCAAAGTCCTGAATTAAGTTTTGATGAATTATTTCTTTTGATTTGTAACTTTTATAGATAAAAATGCCAGCTGCAATCTTACAGGTTCGCGGCTATCATCATCGGTAATTTCAAAAAAAAAACTTTATTTTCTTATATTTTTATCAAATATAAATTAGAAAAAATAGAAAATAAGATACTTCAATTTCAGAACTACCCGCTTAACTCCAAACTCGAGAGAATGCTAAAGAGTCAACAGCGAGGAAACATTTTTGCCACAGAATCAGTGTCTCATTTCATGTTCACCTTTGAACAGTTAGTCTGGGCCTTTCTCCAGTATCAAAGGAAGAAGAAATAGATGTAGAAATGTTTCTCTCCGCCTGGTATGACTTACATTACATATATTTAACATTACATGTGCAAGGTAGTGATAGCGGTGTTATCCGTATCGTTCTGCATCACAGATTATGTTAACGCTACCACTTCCACCACCATCATCCCATTCGTCGACGTCGACAGGGTGGCTAAGGGCTCACACAACTTTCCCAACTTTTACCACTACTCCTGTTCCTTGTGGAGAAAGACTAAAGCCAACTGCAGACTCTGGTATGGAAAAAAAAGGTTCCAGCTCTCCACACGGTACCAGTATGAAAGAACACCTAAGTGTAGGCTCACCATCGCATTGCATTTGCCTTTCCTCCTTGCATTGTGTTGTGGATTCTTCTCTACGGATGGAAAAGGGAAACTCCGAAGGGAACAATGCCAGGCACACCAAAGAAAAAACATCTTTCTCCATTCATATGTCTCACAAATGAGTATGAAATGAACGTATAATGCTCTAGAAGAATAGTATCAGAAAACGCCGGCGCATCACTCAACTCTTCACAAAGGGTTTTAGAGGAGAGATCTTTATTTTCACGTTAGATCTGTACGAAATTCCTTTCCAAAAGAAAGTACCGTTTCCGCCATGAATCCTCTGTTTATCCCCCACTACTTTATATATGTGATGATAAAAAGTAAAAGTATTGCGAAATTTGTGTACCCTCTCGAATGGCGGAGGTCGGCGGGATACTGACTGCTTTAATGGCAATGAAATTTTATATTGATCTCTGGATGGGTGAAATCGAGAAATCGACTATCAGCAAAGGAATTTTTATTGCGAACCTGAAGGATATGTAGTTTCTCCTCTTGGGTTTTTCAGGCCTTGGTCCAAAGTTCAGAAACGTTAATATAAAAGGAGAAAGTGAGCTTTTACGACGTATCATATAAGTGAATTTGATGACAGACGAGACTATATTCCATTACGAAGTACAAGATCATGATGTATTTTTTGCCAATTTTTGTATGATAAAATAGAGAATATGTAGGTAGTTTACTTATATCGGTTATTGCTGTATTCATGTCACTTTCAACTTATTCCCTCCAAAAACAGTAAAGGGATGTTTTGTGTAGTTTGGAATTCTCAGGTATTTAGCATATAACTTCCATACGTTTAGGATAATAAACTGGGAACTTTAATCATTTAAAAAAAGCAAAGTTTTGTTGACTCGAAACAATGAATATATGCAGACTTGTTAAATCGATGTCTATAAAGCCTAATTTTTATGATTCGGAGAGTGAAATCTTTTGTAGCTGTTAAAATAATGAGGGAACTTTTTTTCGGGACTGGTATAAATTACACAGCGTTAATTTTTTTAAATTAAGTATCCACCACTATATAACTGTAGATAAGTACAGCTATCCGTTTTCTTGACTTTCTTTCTTTGATGGTAAATTAACCTGATGATGAGCTTAATATTACCTATCCATAGTTTCAATCTCAGAGAAATTCTTTGAGAATGTTCCCTAAAATTAGGGATTGCGTTTAAAATTTCGATTGGTAACAAAATAGTCCTCAGTATTGAATGTCAAACGACGAAAGCATAACACATCACACCCCATTGCAAGCGTCTTGATCAGCGACTGCGAGCTCTATCTTTCATGCACCGCAGGAACTTCTGCCATGCTTTCTCCAGCTCTGCTGGGGAGAACCGTAGCCAAAAGAGAGTGCTGGTTTAGTAATCCACTTTCCCGAACTTGTTGAAGGTCCTCTCCTTTATCCAAAGCAATAGAAATAAAACGTGGCTCTACTTACCGTTTTCATTATCAGTCCTATGTTTAGTATGAGGAATTTGCTTGAGAACCGTTATGGGAACCAGCCCTTCCGGTAGCTCACTTCCACTAGTCGAACTTGTAGTTGTATTATGCAGTCTTATCAAACACATTTCCGAGTTCCCTCCCGTCAGCTCCAAAATTTCAACTTGCTGGCCTTTATGGACGGTCAATTCCCGGGAACCTGGAGCTGCCACATGGTCTGCTACTATCCAAGTCATGTCAATGGAACTCTGAAAGAAATTTATAAAAAAATTGATGTCTTAAACTGAACATTTTCTATAGCTTGGTACATTGCAGTGTTTTGCCAAGACTTTGCCAACAAAAGTGCGTACGTAGGAGAAACTGAAAGATGCTTCTTGACTCGCTTCAAAGAGCATCTCAGCCACGACAGTGCAATAAATTTCTACCCCACCCATTAGATCAATGAGGACTCAGCCAGTCTAATTGAACGGGAATCCAGAAAATTGTACTCGAAGTTTAAAGAACGTTTCCGGACCTTTAAACTCTTTAACAGCATGAATCTCAATTGAGGAACTCATCATCTTATTGAAACCCTATTTGATAAGTAATGTATTTTAACCATTCAACTAAGAATCTTGTTATTCTTACTTCGCCCCAAATTTTTTTTACTCCTTTATTTTTCTGTTAATCATTTCTGCTACTCCTGAAGAAGAGCAAGAGTTTTGCTAAGCTAGCGCTTACAATGATAAATTTATTTTTTCATACTATCCGTTAAAATAATTTCTTCTATCAGTATATCACATTATCACACTTTAATATTTGATGATGACCATGATGAGTCTCAGCCATGCAGTTAGAAGAAACAACAGTGCTCGTATCCAGAATTTAAGTAAGGAATGAATACAACACACATTATCTATGAATGAAGCTACACTTTAAAAATTTCATTACTCATAATGTCCTGTTTGGTTGTGGAACATGGCTTTCTATGTGCACTCAACCCAACCCATTTACTTTTTCCTTTTTCCTCCTTTAAATTGCCTGTTTGACTTTTTGTGCTGCTGGTGACGGGGAGGTTGATATACTCAAAACAATTTAGTGATGGCACGGCCGTATCCAAGAATTCCATTTAATGCGAATATAGTGCCAGCTTTTATTTTTATTACTGTCAGGAACAGACGTGCCCTTTCAGGACAATGACAAGTAGAGAGCAGAGAACGCTTTAGAACAAAATATTTTTCTCATTTTATTTAATCTAAATGAAGCTGATGAAAATTCTTTAATATTATTTAAAATGCATGGCAAACAATTTACTGTTTTGGTAAAATTAATGGATTTGAAAATTTCTTCTGGTGGATATTGCATTTTAACGAATACCGCCATTTCGTGCGAAACTTTTGCTATTCATAATGGTTTGATTGACATAAAAAGAAAAGAAAAAAAAATGATTTCTGCTTTAAAATCTCAACAAGTTCGTTACTTCCTCAGTAAAATAATTATAAAATATATATTTTAGATAAGTACAATTTAATCTATCGCTAGTTTTATCATCGAATTTTCAAAACCTTTTTCCTGATAGGGGTTTCAACTGTTCTTGTTCAATTATAATATTGTGCAAGTAACAAAACATCGGGCCGTGAATAAACCTACGTCATGAAAGGCAAGTATGAAAAGCCCTCATTTGATAAATTGCACTCCAATTTGTCCACTGTTTAATACAATAATTACTGGCGCATTCTCAACACGTTCATTATCAGTTTATCATCATTATTCCATTTCTTTCATGTTCTGCTGACGTCATTTGTAAAGACTTATTAGATGATTTTTCTGAGTGAAAATGTGACAATATTTTTTGGAATAAAATAGAATAACAGCGACAGCCCCACAATAATATCGTGTATAGGAATCAGTAAGAAAACACGTGAAAGGGCCACTTAAACTCGATAAATAAAGGTGGATGACGTTAGTCATGGGTGGGTAGGAAGGCCTATTTTAGGATCAATATTATGAAACGGGTTGAAATAACGTGTGTTATACACTATAAAATAAATATTTTACTTCATTAAGCAATCAAAGGAGAAAACCACTAAAGGCATTGGGTCTAGATGGGAATAATTATGTTTATGTAACTCTCCTCTCATAAATTCTGTTTATCTATAATGCCGTCTCTAACCATATGCGCCTCTCGAAGCTCCATCCGATTGTGGCATAACCCACAACTATCATCAAAATAGTCCACCTCAATCTCAAGTATTCAGCCCCAACACACTTATTTCATTAAATTACCAACACTCCTTCTTTTCTCGAGATTGGAGGAACTCAGCCGAAGGCATTGTTCCTCGAGAATTCCTCCTTGGCAATATCTGCCTTATTGATGATGGCGTTCAAGAATACATAACTTCTGCTTATCCAATATATATGCTTTCTCTATAATCTTAGTAGGGCAATATGGAACTATATAAATTTTCAGAGGAAACCAATTTTAAGGCTCATTTCTTTTTTGTTACGCCCTACTTTTATGCCTTTTATAAGTACAACTTTCCCTGGTTCGGACCGAGGGGAAGGAGAAAGCAGACCTAAGCTATTGGTTGTCCCATACAAAGAGAATAATACTTATGTACATTTGACAATGAATGGAACCGCTATACATGTTTGTGATACTATTTATATGAAAAAATCGTGAAATCCGTTGCAAGATTTTTATTGTCCTATGAAACCCGGCTACTTGAAAACTTCCCAAGTATAATATTAAATTGAGCCATTTTAGACATAATATGAATCGTAAATTTTTCTCCTCTGCTGAACCACACAGGACGACATTACATTACAATTATTAAAACTCCCAACAATAGACAAACCCGATATGCTGGCCCTTTAATGTTGCAATTTACCTGCGAAGAAGATCGATCAAATGAGCGATATTTTCCTGCCGCAGGTACATCAATTGTGTGCTGTCTCGTCAGGGCGGAATGGGGACTAAACGAACTTTGACGGAACCAGGGAAGGGAGATCTTCCGTCTGGGTTTAGACGTCTTATTAGTTGTAGCCACACTTTTATCACTCATGTTGGATGTGCTTTTTTGCTCCCCTTTCCCTTTTACTTATTCTTCCACACAACTTTCACATAACATACTTTACTCAATATACTTACACTTCTTTATCCCACTATAGAACACTATCCCCACGCCATGTACATCTCAAGTCATATATTTGCGGATTCGAAGGGATTTCTTTTTTTGTCAATACGTAGGCGGATGTAGTTTACAAGGTGCTGTAAATCCTCGTTAAAAATGCGACCCCAACCTTTCCCTAAGCAAGACTAGATACAATGAATGTCTCTACGATTGGATAGAGCTTTTTTATATCGTGCTTCCAATCCAATCGGTGTTTGTTCACATTATCATAGAGGAACCCGAGAAGAAAAATCTTTCAGTCGAAACTGTTTATCTATCTTTATTTCCCCACTTTTCCCACTCTCGTCATCAACTTTGGTTCGGTTGCGTTTGATATTGGTCATGCCACCGCCACTAGCACATCTGCAGCATCACCACAAGCGTCATTATCACATAACGTGTATTTACGCGGAATTTATGTATATCAGATGTAGCGTGACCCACACTAGCGAAAAGCCCGTGTCCAACCTTTTTATTCTCAAAACAGAATCTGGAATCACGATGACTTGTATTATTTTGTTCGGTTGAATATCAACACTCCTCGGAGGAGCAATCAGTTAAACCTAACTTGGTTTCGTGTGTCGACAGAAAGAGGGATTGCTCCTGGACTTGTACTTGGGTACATAAACGTGAGGGAACAGGACATTAATATTATTTAACAAGTTTGTGAGATCGTTTCAGCCTCTTTCTCCCTTTCTCTTTCTCATGTTCTGTCAGTCATGGAGGAACGCTTTGGTCACTAAAACATACTTTAACGCACGTTTCACTTTTCCCATCTTTAGATCTATATTGTTGAAGCTCATCTTCAGACTTGAGAACCAACCAGAGGGAAAATTGTGTGAACAAAAGTTCACAAGCGTTAAATAAAACAAGATAATTGAACGATTTTAAGGGGAAGGTTCAGGTTTGACTGACTTTCTCTTATTGGAGTGGAAGTCGTGTGGAGTTTCAGACGAAATCTTTCCCCATATATTTTTACCCACTGGGAATCCACAATTTTTTATGTGGTTACTGCTGGTCAAGTAAAGTTATGCTGAAATTGGTACACCGTGCAAACTATGTGCAATACTATATATTTATGTATTCCCAAAACGGTTATCGTCTGAGGGCTTAGATTGATGACATGATAAGTGAAATCAGAACTCTGGTTCTATTACTGCTTAGTTATGCGGATTTTTTTCACTCCTTCAACACGCTGATGGAATATCAAAACCCACACGGAAGGAATTGCACCTACATTGTTAGGCCACCCTCGCATCAGCGTAGCGTTATTCCAAACAGTGAATCAGTTTAGGACTTATAGATAAAAACAACAATGGACTATTTATGCTAGTCAAAAGGAACAGCCGAGAACCTTTGACATTTGCCCTATTCTTTGTCTCTATTTTAACCACATTTTGTACTCTCTCTGCTTAACAGCTATTATGTTGTATGCAATATTTTGTATTAAATTATGTATGTAATAACGCTCAAGTATTCCTTCCCAATTTTAAGAAAAGTCCATGACAAATGAAAAGTTTTGTGTATGATATGATATCAGATGAACTTTCGCTACCGGAACTTTCCAAGATGACAAATGGAGTTCTATAAACTCATTATAATTTTTATCATTACATTAAACGCATTACGTTACGGCTTTCTTATGAGTACTGGAAGGCAATGCAATCATTCCTAATGGAAAACCCGATTTCCAAGAAATGCTTACAAGAGTCAGTGTTTATATAATGCGTCCCCAGCTGGCTAACACACTCTCCTAGTCATTTTCACTTCAAGTATTATTGAAAAGTTTGCCCATTATAGAAAGGACTAAACCCCTTGTTTGATGACAAACAACAATGCTCGAATTACGAAGCAGTTATGGCAAATTGTGAAATATGAAAGGAGATATGGACACTATTTTACAGGGAAACTTCTTTTTTACTGGCACGCAAAAGTGCATGGATCCCCCAAACCAACTTCAAAGCAATATCCCTTTTTGAAAGACAATGGAATATGAAATTATCTTTAGGGGATGCAGTGCCCTGCTTTTCACTGTATATTTAAATCAGGAATATGACGAGTTTCGCCTTTACAGTATTTAGCAACATAAAACTGAGCCTTGTGCAGAAGCCCTCTCCAATACCAGACTTTAATTTAATCCAGAACGTGAATAAAATCCAGGAGCAGAAACTTCCTCTCCGGTAACTATCATTGAACGCAGCCGAGAATGCTTCAAATGCAACTACGCGTACGTGATATCATCCCCAAGAAAATTGTTCACTTCCTTAATTCAATACCTACTTTACAGACGCTACCCATGCCACGCCACAACAACACTGTCTTAACAATAATGGTTTGAGGAGAAGCTCATACCGTCCCAGTTTCTCTTTAGTCATTCCCTTTTCCATCCCATTTTGGGAGAAAGAGGCTATGCACCACCATTCTCATGCAAATTTTTTTCCGTCCTGCTCACTTTTGAACAAAAGGGAACGAAATAAGAAAAAAATAATTCTGCGAAAGTTGTAGACAGCAGAAGATTTTTTATCTCGGTCCTATTATTATCGCCGTCATTTCCAGTCTCAACAGACACATTATGAAACGACCTTCCAAGTTAAATAATATTCAGAAAATGCATGAAACGCGCGTTCTCCCTCCCTTCTTACTGTCTGATAAAGGTATGTCACTTTCCTGTTCCTCCTACTAGGACAACTGACGCGACTGAGGAAAAACAGCTCAGAAATATTTAAAGATTGGAATGATGATACTATATTCCGTAGAAATGTTCCTGCATGGAAATTCTCACTCTTGTCAGTATACTACCGAGTCTCAGAACTTTTGACCCAATCACCGCTAAATTTTCCAGGCTATGAATATTTCATATGAGCGACCTCCATACAAAAGAAACGGTGAGCTTCCCAATCTCTCTCAATCTTTGGAAACACGAGTTCCAGTCTAATCAAATCTTCCCAATTCACTAGCTCCTTGTTTTAACAATGAAACTCCACAATATTATAATTCATTGCAGGCTTTGTTCTTGTACTGGACAGCTCCATCATAGGAGAACCTATTTGTACTGAATCTAGTTACGGACTGAGTTGGAAAGTGTTGGAATAGCGCACCACGGGAAATGGGGGAAACGGGAGGGAACAACAGGGCAGAGTAGAGTTGGTGGGACAACTAGGTGCGATACCACCACAGAGTCTACCAGCATACATAGCACAATCTTACAGACAACACATTGACAGTGAGTTTAGCAGCCAGAGCAGAAATACATGTACACATTGTGCTTACGAGGAAGAGTAAAGAATTTTCGTTTAACTTTTCCCCTCAGTTCCACAGTAAAACTTGGTTTCCCCTTTTTTTGTGCAAATAGTCACAAGAATACTTGCATGGCTCATATAGACAATTTTTTAGCTGCCAATGTAAACGGGGATAATAAAGCACCCATAATCCGACTACAAAATATACCCTTTACCACCACATATGCTAAAGAGTGAACACCGCACCACCGACAACGTTCTACAAAGCTAATGTGATGTTAAAGGTTGTTCCGTAAGAAAATGAAATGAAGGTAACATCAAAGAAATGGGAGACACTCAAAAAAGTAATAAACCGAACAATCCGATGATTGCTGAAACTATGCATGCTATATAGATTATGATAAGTAATTGATTGTGATATCGATTGTAGAAAAGAATATTTGCAGTTTAGTCGATTCGTAAAGATATCATGGGGGAAAACTATATTATACTTAAAAATGTCAATTAGCCAGTTAACAAAGTGTAATGAAATACACAGAATTAAAATCTGCATAAAAATGTTTTATTGACGGGGGGAAAGGGGTGACTGATGTGTACCATCTTCGCACTTGTCCGAGCTATGGCCCATACCTAAATGTAAGAAACAGAATTTGAAAATTCGTAATGGTACGAAAGTTATCGTGCTCACAGACAGACGGATGAGCTCAAAATCTTAGTCAAATCGTCCGTTTCATAATTAGATTTGTGAATATTTGATAAGAAACCGGCCAAATATTACGGCCAAAATTTCACCGTCAATCGTGACTTCTTGGCAGTCTTCGAAATTGAAGAAAGTCTTAGTAAATTGTAAATGCGCAAGTTATTCGGTGATTGTACACCATATGTATGTCCAAATGTATCAGTTTCAGTACTTGGCTGGGTAGCTTAGTGGTGAAGCGCTCGCATACGGAACCGCTACTACTACTTACTTACTACGATCCTTCCCGCTTGACTGATTCCGGGGAAGAAGACTGCGGACTAACTATGCGGACTAACTATAGACAGTTTGAAAGAGCTGACTAAATCAAAACTGTTCTACTAACCTGAAACTGAAATAGAGAAAAGGCCAATATACTGTGGAACAGTCAAAAGCGGTGTATAGAGCGAGAGACCCAGGTTCGATTCCTGGCTCAGCCAATTTTTTTTTATCCATATTTGATACAAACCTTACTTAATTTGAATATATGTGTCAAATCAGAGTGCAATAGAATGGAAAAACAAATCGATTAAATTATGAGCTCCTCCTTAACAAAAAACATACTTTTATAACAATAAAATTGTACTTATTATAACGATTGATAAGGGATTGTGGTGTCCATAACCAAAAACAGAATTAAAAACTTGTAGTGGTTCGAAAGTTATCGTGCTCACGGACGGACAAATAAAGAGCTAAAACCTTAATGTAACACAGGTTCATAATAATAACGATAATAATATTAATTTGCATTCTCCTTCACTCGACATTTTCGCGAGACACGTAAGCATCCTTGTCACTTGGTCAGGATAGATGGTAAAAAGTGGGAATTGTGAATGGCTTCTTCTAATCCTTGAGTATAATTAAAACATAAAAGAAGCAAGCAAGCACATTAGTCGGTTTGGGAAAAATAAATCTTTTAAAATAAAAAATAATATATTTCAATGCTCTCGTCCACTTCAAGCGTAACTGTTAGTCATTAGCGACTTCTCGCAATGTAAGTATACGTCAGTGTGAATTGAGTAGGGATATATGTAGGTCTTCACTTGTAACTCCTCCAATAGTTGCTCATGCGAAATAAAAAAAAGCTACTAAAACAGCCTAGTATCTGAAAGAGATTCCTTGTTACTAATTCAACAAACTCCATTTGGATAGGTGTCTGTCTTCCCTTCCCTCCGTACACATATGAGCAAGTTCGCGCACTCAACTAGTTACATTCATGATTTATATCATTACTGGGCCGAGCAACAGCTCTGGAGCTTGTAACTGAAATTGTTGTAAACAGTTGGAGCGTTCCTAGTGGAGTGAAAGACTGGAACCTACTACGTTAAGTAATTTTGTCATTTCGTGAATCTGCGATATGAGCTATATATACACCTCTCTACCTACCTGATACACTTTACCTAAGGATTAATGTATGGATGGATGGATTACAATAACATCGGAATGAGTGTTTGCAAAAGTGAAGGAGACACTCACCTTTGATGTTGTCATTTTAATAACAATGTTAATGTGACGCAATGGGCATAAGAGAGGCAAATGCTACATTCCCAGGCACGACGGCAGAGAAGTCGGAATGTTTTCTTCCAATATGTTCATGAATAAGTGGGCATGGATGGTGGATTGGAGGAGGCCGTCGGTCCTTCGTAAATAAAGAAGGCGGTTGTGACATACTCGTCAACTTTATGGATAAAAATACACCAACGATGGGGAAAGTTTGCATGACTAAGCTACGTGTGCAAAAGCTCATTTCTTATTACGAGTATTGAGCAATGTGGCTCAGAATTTAAGATGAATGTGCCATCCACTCGCTCTGCTCCCCGCTAAAAGTGCTTTAGACATCCTTTAACTTCTCCAAAGCTCATCCTTTCACTAAAAGAAAGGTGCAACTTTCCTTTTTATTCTTCCCCCAGTCTCATGTCTATGTAATAAAGCATTAAGGTCTAATGTCACGCAACTTTCTCCATTCTCAAACCGTCTTTATTTCACCTGATCGGTGGGAGACAGAAAAGCGGGAGGAAGGAGTTTTAGGAAAAGCAAACTTTATTTGGATGGAACCAACGACAATGGAACTCAAGTTGACAACTTGTCGTTCACCCAGCCAATATAGGTGCTCATTTTTTTATCAGCTTCATTTCTTACTTTTTCTTCATGAAACTTACAGCAGCTCTGATCAGCATCTAAACTAACCTTCAAACTTTTTCAGCTTTGGAATACCCATAACTGTAAGAGAAAGCCGGACTAATTTTCCTCACGTTCTTTATATAACGTAGAAAATAATAATTAACTCACTCAATTATCTAACCACTTTAATGATATTCTGAATTTTATCGTAAGATAACTTCTCTCCGCTTCTCATTTCTAATCAACCCAACTAACAAGAAACTAGTTAATTCTGTTTGCCATGTTATTAGCAAAGTGTGCATTCACAAGTAGGAGAAAGCGGATGGGGTACTCTGCGAACTTTGACATTATGGCTGTACCTTCATCCTTTGGATGCAAGCTTTGCAAAAAAGGATACTCTAACATGGATGGTTTTTTAACTCGCCTGCAATCTTTTGGCTTGTATTCTCCAATGTAAATTACTCCTTGGGCATCCACATTACTTGTTTTATGCGGAGGAAGGTATATCCTCTGAACTCTACTTTGTCTGATCTGTGGATTTTTATTGCCCCATTGAATACCTGCTTTCATAACCGTGAGCATGACATTGTTAATATTTTTTATATAAATACGGACCGTATCATCATCAATTAATTAAGCCAACTTTTGGATTTCACACCCTACCTTATATTAACTTTCAACTTTCTTTTTTTCCGAGAAAAAGTTCAAATACAAATGGCTAGGGCAAGTGGAGCAGACTACGAAAATCTGAGCCACTAATCAAACATCCGCTCTACAACACTACGATTAAGTTACATATTAATGTGTGAGTCGTGACCATTATCCAGTATAGAAAAGTGAGTGGGCATAATTATATCGAAAGACATACATATAACATGAAACGCAGTTGTTGTATGATTACGTATGCGAAGTGATTTTGATTAAGATATGTCGATATCATTAGAGCATCTATACCGTAAGCTAGTATCTATCGGCAAGTCATAAATAAGGACTATAATAACAAAAAGTTATTGCTGCGAATGTGATTGTCGGATAGGGAGAGAGGTAAGGTGACTCGAGAACGAAATAGGAGAAAGAGCAACATTATTATATTCATCCCTACCGTAATCAGTATCGCTCACCATTCAGGGGAAAAGGGAAATCGTAGTTTTTTTGTCGGGTCGATAATATGAACCCGTGCGTTGAACTAAATGATTATTTTTCTAGTTCTTCGCTTTTATAACGCGTAGAATACGTATGCTCATAGCACATGTTGTAACAATGATCTGCCTCAAATCCAATGCGTTTGGTAATACATCACTTGATCTTTTCGTATTAGATTTATTTACTTTTTGGATGCAGTGCTACATGTTCGAAAATGTGAGATACCTAATCTTAAAATTGAAGATAAGTTTAGAGATTGACAAGTAGTCAACTTTGTCTGATCAGTATACCTACCAGTTACCTAGTTCGGGAAAAAGGTAAAGCGGAACTTTCATCTTGAATCCCATGCGTATACCTAATGCACATCTCATGCATTCTTAGAAAGGACTACTTTAGCGATAATCAGTCTCATTAGTGTAATTAATTTGTTTTTATCTATTAGCAAGAATAATACATATATCCATCATAAAGAACAAAACTACTGATTGGTTTGTAAAATACAAATTGATAAACTACCTATATGGCGAACTAATTTTGTTTTCGTATGAGTGTAAATGTATTCCTTTAAACTTTCATCCAAAACAATTTCTTATACGTTTCGCTTTCATGGCATTCAAGTTATGGACCAGAATTTTCT
Source organism: Lepidocyrtus paradoxus (assembly GCA_034696885.1). Lineage (NCBI taxonomy): Eukaryota > Metazoa > Arthropoda > Collembola > Entomobryomorpha > Entomobryidae > Lepidocyrtus > Lepidocyrtus paradoxus. The sequence continues at coordinate 4,809 of JAQGAH010000576.1, read as the reverse complement.
TGCTCAGTTTTTGTTAAAATCTCATAAAGAGCCAGTTGATTTACTTTTATTTCCGTTTTTGTTCTAACAAGAAAATAAATGATATCGAAAAGAGCAATAACGTATCTGTTTGGTTTTTGCAAAAAAAAATTGCAGAAAAGGGAAATATTATGAACCATGCAACACAACCAATACCAAGCCCTATTTTTCATTCTAAACATCCAAATTGCAAAAGACCAGCTCCATTGCAATTTCCATCGTTCACAAGCCACTTTTCTGTATTGCCCCAAACGAGCAAAATCTCAAAAGCCCCAGTCGATAAACAAGAAGCTAATCATCTGGGAAATGATCACGATCATGATTATGATATGGCTCATTCTAAACATCCCAACATTCCCTTTAACATAGGATGCTCTAAGGAATGAAAAACCAGCTCATTTTACATTTCATTCCGTTCTAGATTTCATTTCAGACGTAAAATGTATCGCATGTTGATCTGACTAAGACAGATCAGGCTGAGAGAATACAAAGGATTCATTTCTGCAGAGCGAATTCCCTCTTTTTTGCGAACCATATGACTCTAGTTGTTGCCTGAATACAAAAGAATGGCTTTCCGGTTCGTGTATTATCCGACAGCATCCATATTTGCTGTAGCCCGTAAAATTGCGCCTTTTATTTCTGTTGCTGAGGCAGAGGGAACTCAAGGCGGAGACCATTAGTTTTATAAACCGTGACTGAGAGACTGAGATTAGGAGAAAAACAGAAGCAACTTGGAGTTCCCTCTAATGACCATTTCCCTCTTCCTGACTTTCATTGCAGAAAAAACAGATATAGGCATACACACATACATACATAGATATGTAAGTGTATTTTATGCGAGGAAACTGGCAATAAACGAATGAATGCGTTCCTAATATCGCTCCGTCTATCATATGCAGACTATTGCAGACACATATTTTTAATTATGCATATGCCCCGCCATGCCACGCCAGCCTAGAACAAAAGTTTGTTCATGCCGGTTCTGTTTATGAATAAAATAACTGAAATCGCCTTTCATTCCCAAATTTAATTTTCCCTTCTAAACTCATCAGCCTTTCCTGGCTCATCATGGATTTCAACTGCTATACCACTCTAGCAACGTGTCGGTCTCCCTTCAACTGGGATATAAAAATGAAGCCTTTTTTTCTCTGACAAAAGTTGACCCACCATGCCACCATATTATTATCCTCACAGATTTTGTATCAGTCTCTGTCCAATCCCATCTACGATCCCCTTCTGAATATGAATCTGACAGAGATCCGAGATTCACTTTTATTATTGGCTTAGGGTCCTTTTCCGTTCCACATAAAAAAGTTTGCTCCTGTAAGATGTAGAACTTTATTTAAGACGAGGCTTCCCTTTGCCATTGCTTTTTTTGCTCCTGAACAATACTACTTGTTTGCATTATACAATTTCCTTCCTTTCCCTTTGGAACGGTACACCTGGAACACTAGTTTCGAGTTCCTGTAGTGCTTTACATAATGGCCAGTAACTAAACTGAAGTGGCACGCAAACTGGCTCAAACAAAGAAAGCCCAGTTATCTTACAGCCCCAGTATAAATGGAGGTGGAGAACGAAGAGCTAAATAAGAACGGACGTATTTCTCATTTCTCTCCTTCACACTCCTCACTCCTGCCTAGTTTTTTCTCCTTCCCATTGTAAAATCAAAAGAGCACCCCCATAACTATATCCTGACGTTCTCAGCCAGTCTCGTTCGTGGTAAAAAGAGATATCTATTCATTTTCTCAATTTCCACCAAGAATACCTAAGGTAGAGAGAGGGTCGACATTTGTAAAAGCTAGAAAGTAAATCTTGCTCCGAGGATTGGAATCGGAATGCTGTCAGGAAAATGGTGGCTTTCTAAAAAGAAACACGGAAGACGTTACTGTCAGCCAGCCACCACTTCAGCCATTGTGTTTACTGAGGAGAACTCCAAAAAGACTTTTTGCGTTTTTGCATGAAAAACCACAAAGAAAAGGAATGTGTTACCGCAAACTTTCCAACACGTCTCCTATATAATAATAATATGCATATACGTCTTTCAACTGGATGTCTCAACATTATCGTAACGGGAAATCAAGGTGTATAGCCTGTTCCAGAAAAACGAAGAGGAACAGTAAAATATTCAAACAAATGCTATTAGTGCCAGGGAAAAATAGTAAAACAAAGGTTAAAAGTAAAAAGATAAATAGGTCTAATCGTCCAACTTGTTTCAACAATTTCCTCTGTACTCTGTGGCTCTCCCAAGTAAACAAAGCTCTTCGCTTCGCTAAGCTACAACATGGCGTTATCTAATCTTCTCCGCTGATGCTTCCAGCCTTCTCATGAGAAAATGTGAATTTTGTTCCGGGAATGAGGGGGAGCCTTGTTTAGCTCGGGGTTGTGAATTTACTCAATTTATTATCATTCACTTTGCGACTGGCATTGGAACTGGAAATGAATTTCACCTTTTCTTTGAGTTTAAAATCTCCCTTTTGGCGTCTGTCCTTTGGCGTCATTTTATTTTCCTGTTTTCCTTTTTTTCTCGTTAGAACTTAAATTTAAGACGAAAGTTTCTCAGGACTTGACTGAAATGAAGTAAAAGTTTCATTGGAAAAACATTTGAAAATCAAACATGGCCATTTTAACATAAACCTACATACATGTATTATTTATAGGGAAAAGTCATAAAGAAAAGTTGGGTTTCTCTTTTGTTAAAAATACCAGAGCCGAATTTTTCCCACCCTCTCGGATAAATTATTCTGTAAAAACACAATTTCCTCTCGTATGTCACCAAACTACAGCTCTGCATCATTCCATTCCTTCCAGGAATGCAGCTATTTTTACTGGAGCTCATCATCGGAAACGGAAACTTGCCTAAATTATATCAGGACCACCACACTATTGAAAATGAGACAGTCGACATGTTCAAATTTTAGGGAAATGTTTCTCACCACCGACTTTAACTCAGCTTGCTGCTGACACGCTGTTGGCAACATGCTTCATTGATACTTCATTATCTTCATCAACCAACCAATTCCCCAACTTTCACCAGGCTTCTTAAATCCCAACAATCCGCAGAGAATGAGGCAGTCGAAAGTATCACAGATTCCAAATAATTAGTTCTTAAGAAGCTCACAAAAACATATCTCATTTATCGCGTCCACAGCAAGTTCAACGCTTTTGCTAAAAATCCGCTGATGGTCTACTGCTAAAACCAAACCTGTCTATCGGTATATAATGCTTTCATTCCCCACTCAACAGACATCCCCACTTACAAAACCCAGCTATATAAGAAACTCTATGATCTCAAGGAGTAATGGGAAGACATTGGCAAGTGGAAAGGGATCTTCGAGCTGCTACTTTTCCCCTTTCAAAAAGAAATTTAGAAGATAACGTTATTACTTTCCCTGGAAAGGGTTTCTTCTGTGTACTCTTGGCTTTCAGTTATATAGGTAGTTGTAGATGGTTTTAGGTAATAGAGCCAGTCGGAAAAGTCTCTTTCCGCTCCTTCCCCTGTTTCAACTTTCCACGGGTACTTGCGTGACAAGCTAGAGGAAGCATCTGAAAATCTTCCATGTTTGTATTCAAAGCTAACAAGCTCTATATTATTAGCCTTTTAAAAGTGGAGTTGTAGTCTTTTCATATACAAGTTTCCCTCTTTTAAAAATTCCAAGTTAATTGCATTTTCTAAGATATTCATCATTTGATGGTTGACTTGTTATTGAGTTATAACTACATCTTATGAATTATGATGATGCAGGATGGAGATCACGCTCACATTTTCATTACAGCCTGATACGATGTTAGCATACATCGCATCGTGAAAACAGCTTTCCAACAAAAATTGGAAACTGATAACAGTCTACTCTACATGTGTAGTAAAAATTACGTTCCCATACTTTCTGGAAAGTGACGGGATAAAATACAATATTTCCTCTTTAAAGGTATATCCCATCCCATCGGTGAGGTTTAAAGGTGCCTCATGAAATAAAATATAAAAAGCACAGTCTAATGTATGGCTGTAGACACATAGTTGGCACAATGAAATATTACCTGATTTTGGGAGGAATTCTAACCATGTAGCTCACCATCACTGCAGAATAACCAGCTACGTCTATGAAAGCCCATTCTCACGTCCGACACTCGAATAAAGCATATGGCTACCGGTCACACTGAATTAAACCATGGAAGGGAAAGCACTTTCAGCCAACACAGAACCCGCCGCAATACATATATGTAACAGTGGTGGATATAAAATGATATGAGAAAATATTACAGAAATAAAGTCACATAGTCATTTTAAATAACCCTTTCCGTTATTATTGGAATTGTATTCATGTCCAGAGAAGCATAAATGAAAAGGCTCATATAATGTATGTGAGGGTGGAGTATTCAAAATATGACTTTCATACTGTTTTTTAACCTGCAGAAATATACACATTGAAAGTCTTGAAACTCCAGCATTTATTGAGTGAAAGCCCATAAAGAGAATACGCCTATATTCTCCGACGCGGTAGTGTTCCCCAGTCCTTTGTCCCATGATTCCCGCATCACCGTGCCATCATCACCGGTCTTGGTTCATCTACATCATCATCATTATCATCATATTCACTTACCTACTAAAGTACACACACTTTAGTATACACCTTGTATAGTTATTATTGTTCCAGATACACACAGTAACATACCACACACACACACACATAGTATCATTACCATTATTATGATAGACAGTCTGTTGGAAGTCCTGAACCGAACAAGTCATGATGAAGAAGGAGAGTGATAAGTGGTAGAAAGAAGATGTGTAGA
>JAQGAH010000575.1:0-32042 GCA_034696885.1 Lepidocyrtus paradoxus | reverse complement strand
ACCTACATAGCTCTAAAGCTAAAAACCAGTAACCCAATATATGCACTTTGATCCAAGAGAAAACTCGATTCGAATTGTAAAGGACGTCCCTTCACATTTTTTTCACATGAGCTTTTACAGTCCGCCAATAATTTACTTTTTCAGTTATGAATTATGATCAATTGACATTAGACATTTGAGAAGGACACGACTTTCAAAGATAACGATATCCTAGCACTGTATGTGGTAAAAACAAAAATCGTGTCCTATATTTAATCAAAATCTCTTCTCACAAATGCACTCATAGTACCATGATAGTAGCCAGCAAATAAATTTTTTAATAATGCTTCCTTCATAGATATCACTACATTAAGAAGGACACTAAAGTAGCTGGTATGTAAGTCAATATTTTTTCCTGATGGAACAGGATTGATAACATTTTTGTACTCAATTAGTCTGGCACGATCTGTCACAATAAAGCAGTGCCACTATGCCAATCCATAGCAAAGGGAAGATGCAACATATCTCATTTCAAGTCCCATTTCTTCCCCTTTATTAGCGAAACTATGATATCTCAACATTTCATTTTTACACTGCTAAAATACTTAATCATTCTATATCTCTTAAGACTGTTGTGTTGCTCCATTTGATGAAAATAATCAAAAGTAGAGTAATCTAAATTATTGTACATTTTTTAAGGGTTATCCCATGCATGGGAGCATAATTTTTTTTCTATAGCTAAATTGAACAAGCTCCATATATGCTTTAATGAGTGTATGTGTATGTGGTCTCTTTAAAAGAAATCCTTTTGAAACCAAGATCCTTTTTTTCTGCATCCTCCTTTCTTCCTTGAGCCATGGGAAAATATCAAATTGAGAGGGATGATTAACTTACTTGTATAATATTGATAAAAAATTGCGTTACAATGTTACACATAGGTAGTCTTCCAATTTTTGCAAGTAAAGTTTTACCTCTACATTTGCTTTTTGGTACTCTCACGTTACAACTAAGAGGGGGAAGGCCGATTTCATCTGATATAGCTATACAATAAGCCATAATAAGCTTTTTGTCAGCTTAGCAGCCATCCCACACCAAATCTCAGCTCAAGACAGGGAAAAAAATATACCAAAACCAAAAACCAGTAGCACACATTTAGCAAGCAAAACGAAGGAAACTCATGTAAAAAAAATGTAATGAAGCATTATTCCTTTTCTCCCTTCACATTTTCGCGATTTGGGATGCAGAAGGTGGCTGATTTGCAGCCACCACTGCTACTGATTGCAGGGAAGGGTGCATTGTTGTTATGCCCAAGAAAAGTTGGCCAGTGGAACGGGCTTTTATGTTATCTTCCTTCGATCCATTATTTGATTTCGTTCAGAGAGCTCTCCCTCGATCTGCTGTCTCCTTTTCAGCCCCGCGTTCCATTCTCTCTCCTCAACGATGGGAAAGCGATTGTTGTAAAGTACTCAGCTCAGAAAATTGAGGATATATTGTAAAAAAGGGATTCATTGATTATCTTCATATTTTATTACTATCATTACTAATAGTAAATTTTATCCCATCACATGTAGTCCTCTTTAAAGCATATCCTCTTCATCTCTCCCCTTAAGTATATTGTCAGGGGATGAATCAACAAAAAAAAATATATGTATTTTCTCTCAGTTTTTTTTTCTAATAAACTCATGTGTGTATGCTCACTAATGTCATTCATCGGATTGGAGTGGGTTATGATGATGATATGACCATATAATCTAATGAAACGTAATTCAGAGAAAATTACATGAGGAGAAGCTCTTTTTTGTCTGGTCTACAAGTGGTCGTTGCTGTCGATGCTGATGACGAAGAGTAAGTTAAGTTGGTAGGTGGATTAGATTTTACCGTAAGGATTCTGCGATTATTGAAGCGGTAGACAGATGCTCCTCTCTCGATTATCGCATCACTTCATACACCCAATCAATTCTACTTTTACCCCAGATATTTTCACCAAAAAAAACATTATCACCATCATCATCAGCGGAATTGCTATTGCTGGTTGATACAATGGATGATTATAATTTTCTTTTTGGGGGGAGAGCACTTATGGTTAGCATATGGATTCATTGTCACAGAAAAATATGATGGGGATAATAAGGCTGATGAGAAATGATGCATCACAATGCACATTTGAACTAGATTTTTTCATCGGAAAGTAAGAAATAAGGTTAGAAAAAGCCGAGTTTTTTGTGTCATAGGGGTTTTATGTTGATGACACGCAGTTTATTGAAGCAGGAGAGGATTTGGTTTTGTATTGATCGGGATCGGAACCTAGTTTTTGTATTGACACATGGGCCTGTAATAGGATTGGTTTGGCTGTCAACTACTTTTCAAACATTAGTTATTCAGGGTTGACTTGCGTTTCTGTGCAGGCGTGGCCAGATCAAAAAACTGCTGTGCAACCCTGGCTCACTGCATGTGCATCTAGGTGTGGATTAAATTCTGCTAAGAATGTGTTTGTTGATGTCTTCATTTCTGAAAATTGACGACACGATGTCGTGGCTTTCGTTTAACAAATTTTTATTGTCTACTTTCGGTCTGAATGCTTTCGTTACTTAATTTACAATTTGCACATTTTTGCGTGTCATCTTTGCAAGAAGGGAAAGTAAGAATGAAGAAACACGTTGAAGGAAGGTAGACTAGGAATGATCAATGATCGTCACCCCCCCCCAAAAAAACGTAAATTGCATGTTTGGAGACATTTATAATTACAGCTTGGGCAAACTTGCAAATAATATCGTTTTTGGTAAACAATCATAGCACAACCGCCTGCATACGTAGTTATGCTGAATGAGTGTGCATAAAACCCAATAATTCCCTCAACATCACATCATCCCACGTACAGTCTTCAGTTAGGAAAGTGCATACAACCGACTTTTGCAGATTTGTCCACAATCATAATCACCATTAAGATAAATGATAATTGGATAATGCATAGTCACAATGTGTAATTATCAGCTTCATACGTACATAGAAACCCGCTTTCTGTTTATCTACAAACTGGAATTGAAGAAGCTAGAAGAAACGGTATGATAAGTACACGTAGGAAATTCTACCCTTAAGCATCATCCATAATCCATATTCATAGTCATGACTTTTATGCCAAGATAATTTCAGAGTTTTCTCTATCCTGGTGTTGGGTAAAGGTATTTTGCTAATGTGCACATCATTGTTTAACCATATCGTTATTTTGTTACCCATTTTACCGTATACCATATAAAAATCCATTACGTGTCATATTTCAAACGTCAGAAAAAAGTATAAAGGCGAGAAGAAAGTAATGCTAAACTATTGGTATATATGTGTCAAGTAATATGATACATGACAAAAGATGGATTTTTTTCTTAAAAAAATTCTTTCATTCCATACTTGTCACTCAGTCAGTCAGTCATTTCACTTTGCGGAATGAATGAAATTTTCTATCACAGAAGGGAAGTGTGATGCAATGGTGCTCTATAGGTATCACATATAACTGGTGAGTAACGCTAAACGCTCCTCGTTGGTTTTTACTGCAAGAGCCGGCCGGAGCCGGATGTATGCTAATTAATATTAAAAACAGGTTGCTTGCCTAGCCATTTCTAACCATATTTTTCCATCAGACTTTATCTCTTACGGGAAAACAGCACTATAGCCGGCTGCTGGTGGGGTAGTAGCTGGCTATCAGTCACGTAAAACCACTAAAACAATTATAATTAACCTTTTTTAGCGGAAATGCTCCGCACCTTGTGTTGTGTCTCTGTTCATCTCTTGAGAAAAAATAGCATATTTGCAGACGGGGATCCCTGTTCCGTATGGTATTTGTGATGATAAATATCTATCTGCTGCAGTGCCTCTAATAAAAACCGTTTTTTTGCAAAAAAAAAAACATCCCGAGAGTTTTATTTAATAAAAACTAGATTAAGATACATTACAACTTCACATTACAATTAAAAAATGTATCACATCATAACAATGAGGGTTGAGAATTATCACAATTTTCTTTGCAGAAAAAAATATTTATTATTAGTTTTATGCGATATTTATGCCTATTATGCATTTTCAATTTTTTTAATTGGCATCGACGAATACATAGAGCTATACCCAGACTATGGATATCTTTCCATCTAATAATGTTTTTAGTGCTGAAAACGGTTTTTAAATTTGCATAATATAATAAGAAACTGCAATAAATTCGCAATCGGGTTCCCCCGTTCCCTGCTGACTTCCTCTGTATGAGAAAGGGGCTTAACGATAAATATGTATATTTCTATGATTTTATCCTTATCATACATTTCTTAACTTATTATAATAATCTTTCCTTTCTATTATTACCACTTAAAAGCCCCTATGGCAAAGAGAAAAATGGATAAAGTAAAAACAAAAGCTTTGTTTTACTTTCCTGATATGAGTCTTTTGTGCTTGTGCATTGTGCCCATGAAGGTTGTTAAACAAAAACGGTTTTTTTGTCAGTGAGATTACTCACTTGCTCATTCACTCGCACTAACACACTTGTCAGGGGAGAATCTTTAAAAGAGCGAAATGCATTTGAAATGAGTCAAGCTCAAGTTTTAAGCGTATTTCGAACAAGTAATGAAAATTACACACAGGAGCTGGTGATGATCGTGGTGGTGGGGAGCGCATGCATGTAAAATTTATCTATTTTGCTTTCATTTGTCCTTCCTTGAAGCTTTCAAAGATGATGATGGTGATAGGGCTGAAGATGATACCAGCATCAATTCGTTGGTTCTCGTGGTAAAATTGGAAGTGATGCGGCGTGTCGTGATGCTATGCTTTTTGCACTGAGACGGTAATTATTGTTTAGTACAAACAGTAAGTTAGTGGTTTGATGATGACTGCAGAGGCAACGGCGTTACCGGCGGCCTTCGTTTTTACCATGTATAGTTAGGGGAGAAAAATTGATAAGGGATAAATATGTAAATCGGGTAGAATGCACAATGTAAAAAACCGAGCTGTTCTGTTGGTTCGTTGGCTGAATGCTAATTAGCTCGAAGGCATCAGCTGTCTTTTATCCTAATTAATATGTTAATTATTGTTATTGCTCCTATCAAGGGATGGAGGTGTCAGAGTCTATGGACTGGTGTTACGTGCTTGGGAAGATTTCGCTAATTCACACGCAAGTAGTAGTATAGCAGTATTGTAGGGGAGTTGATTTGATTTATATTTAAAGCTATTATAAAAAATGAGCAGAAAGCGTTCTCTTTATTTTCAGTTTCGCAATTTCATATTATTTGTTCAATTGGGATTGAGACAGTCGTTTTGTTCTGTGATGGAGCATAAATATATTCGAATAGTATTTTCAGTAGTAAAATGAAGTAAATGCTTTATCTAATGAATAGATAATCGATGGCTCAGGGTGCATATTAGCAAGACTCATCATTACAAACCGAAAGTTATCATTATCATCATACTAATTTGTTTCTGCAGTAAAATGCTGTAAACGTGTGGATGCTAGAATGTCCTTTAATTTTTAAATATATTTTTCTGCATTCTCAGGCAACTTACGTCATCCCATCATACGAACTAATTCTAGCAAAAACTTAAACTGTGAAATTCGACACTGACGGTATGACGCTGACACACATTTTTTAAGTGTGCGTAATTCAAGAAGACAAAAACTCAGCTAAACATATTTTTGTATGGGATAATTATCATTATATTAAATTATTAAATCCTAATCATACCTCACACGAGAGCAAAAGGCATGCATACTAGACTATGGGGAATTTTAAAACTTCTAGCTTGGCTTGTGTGTGAACTATTGAATTTACTTGTGTATATGATATTGCATTACCTATGTTTGGGGTTTGATAAGTCATGTAGAAAAAATCTATTTCAAAGTGTTACGTGTACTTTTTTCTTTTAAGTGTTTGCAAAAAAATGCCCGTTAAAAATTCGACTTGAAAAAGATATATGGATTTCATAAGTGAACAAGATCCGCGGAAAAAGGGTGATGGCTACATGAGAAATCGAGAAGTACCATCATCATATCATCCCAATCACAATCGCTTCATGTAAAAGTTGAAAATCTTGGTATCCTCTAGGTATCCAAGTTCACGTGTTAACCTAAAGTTGCAAGATTACATATTATTATAAACGTATACAAAACAACAGATAGCAGGAGCTGGACAGAAAGTTATTACTGGCTTTGCGAAAAAACAATGCGCGCTACTTGTTAAATTTTAAAGAGAAGTTTTCCCAGTTTATGTCACTTTGCCTTTCAAGTAGCTATTGGAAAGTAAAACTAGTACTTAATTTAAATTTAGTCCAATGAAATCAATTTTCCAATGGTCCGTTTATATAGGTACCACTTATGTCTGATTTCTTAATTGCTGCAATTATCAAAGTATCTGAACCGTGGAATCAGCAAACATGCATAGGGCGTGTGAAATATATAATAGCTTAATGATTTGAATGGATTGTTTTCATGCTGGAATCAGCTCTGTTATGTTGAAGCAGTTAAACCCATAAATAAATCAATATTAATATATAAGATAGGACGTAATTTAAAATTTCCAAACTTCAAATCGATTTTTGAGAGGAAAACAATAGTATAGTAACTATAACTATACCATGTAATCAGGAAGCAAGCAGAAGAAGTGTGAAATATATAAAACTCTAATTTTGAATTTTCAGACTTTGGTGGATATTTTAGAGGAAAACAGTAGAAATAGTTGATAAATATTATAGTTGCCCCAAGACGATCATTTGCATCAATTCAACAAAAAAATTGCAAAATCATTTACCATTATTGCTTTACTACGTACTTCTCATTTATCCTCAAAATGTATGCGTCAAAAGATCCTCTCAGTTTCTTACGAGCTCAACTAAAATTATGGCATCACTGCAATCTTCTGCCTTTTCAAATGACGGATCACGACACCAGAGTGAAAGTAGTAAACTGTTCAGCAAAAAAGAAACAGGCGTGGCAAGCGTTATGCTTTATCTCACCTTTTGCATGCCTTCTTCAGATTATTTACATAATCAACTATCAGTACTATCAAAACATTGCATTTCATGGATTTCAATTTCTTTGCAAAAGTGGCACCGCTGTTTTTTTCATTAGCTATCACCAAGAAAGTCAAGCATACTCTCATTTGCTCAGTTGTCTGTTTTCTTCCCAGAACAAACGACTATAAACTCGCAACAAAGAGAAGGAGAGTATTTGGATCGATTTAATCGATGTTTCCATTGCTTTTATACTTTATTTTTTCCTTGCTTTGGGCACTAGTTTGATTTATTTGTACAATCCATGTGTTCACCCTATATACAGGACAATTCTACCTGAATGTGCTGGAGTAGGCGCGTTCGCTAGGATTGTGGTCTTTTCTCTTGAATTGAGTTTAATATTGCCTGTTGCTTCGCTATGTTCGCTGAGTGCGTCCATAGTCTTGGCTTCACTTCATCATCTTCAAAGCAAACTAAAAGACTTAAGGTTAGTTAAAAACAACTATACAATTTTAATTACAAATAGTACAATTTTTATGTGTAGATTTTTTTCCAATTTTGCAGATTTGCAAGCGATGCTCAACGTCTTAGTAGCACATTTTTGTGTTACAGGGAAATTCAATACTTCTCCATCATAGTAAATTTATGCATGCAGAACACATTGTTTCTGATAAGTCAATGCAATGGTAGCTTGGGGATCATCGCCCTTCAATATTCCTGCGTTTTGTTTTGGCATTCATATTCAAAAGTCCTGCTATTAGCGATTGGAGCTGTAAATTTAGTATTCAATGGATTTATTTTGCTGATGTTAGAAATGGGTAGCTGGTCAATCTTAGAATCAAAACGAATTTTGACAAAGCTAAGGAAGCGGACTTGCTTCATTGGTCAAACACGGAGGGAATGTCAGTCGGATCGAGCCTTTCTTAGGTCATGCCAGTTAGTAGCGATAAAGGTAGGACCATTTCACAAAATGGATAGACAGAGAGGTCCAGCAGTAATCAGATTTTGTTTGCAGAGGACATTCTTCTTTGTAGTCAATACAAAGACACGAGTTAAAGCCTTTTCCCAAATGTAAGCGCCGACCATGCGTAAAAAACCTCATTGAAACTGGTTGAGAATATGTATGTATGTATAAGTTTGCAAATCATTTATTTATTGGAATTTTAAATGTAGTTGGGCGTGCATGTAAACTTTTTATGTACTTATTTTATTGTAATAAAGATGTATCAAAAATATAACGCTCATTTACAAAACCCATAGAAAATGGGTGGAAGTATCTTTATAAAAAGCAGTTCATTAGTTCATTTGCTGCTATGCTTGGAAAAGCAATCACATTATTATATTTATACAAATATTTCACAGGAAAAATGGTGAAAAGGAGTCTCAAGAAAAAATTGCAATCTAAGTATTTCATGTAAAACGTTTGACATGATATGAGCACCACCGGATATCAGGATTAGTGAGATATTTGGGTCATCCCAATTATGCTTATGCTTTACCGTGTGCCCTTTCTCCAATGAGCACTGATCAGTGTTTGAGACAGGTTCAGTTTAAAGCATCTTGCAAGATCCTGAGACGGTCCTTCCACCATGCATTTTCGTATTGCCCAAAAAATTACAAAGAGTGACAAGGATGTATTTGCACATTTAAGATGTATTACATTTGCCTTACTTACATATTTAATGTGGATGGGATTCGTGAAGAATCGAACTTAATTGTGTTGTTGTTGTTAACGTCTATATTAACGTTTTCTCATCGCCCGTCAGAAGGATATTATTGGTATCATTATTATTAGCATGATGTACTCACTTAATGTAACTAGCCTGAAGGTGTAAAGTAGCATAATCCACATCATCATCATACCATCAAAGTCAGCGTGATTGCTCCGAGCTTGAGTTGATATTTCTTATAATCGTTTATGTGAAAGTCTATAGCTTTGCTGTGAGTCTGTGAGTAGCTTATAATTATACCGTGTTCTATATTTTACGCATGATCTGTGCCTGAACTGAATCTTCAGCTCATTGTTGGTGATTTGATTGATCCAAATTAATCCCAGAGGATTACATCCTTGCAATTGAAGTCGAGACATAAATTCGAATTTGCTAATTTATTTTGACAATACTTTTCATACTCTGCAGAATGCAAGCCTAATGTGATTTTTCAGCTTGTCATATCATAATTAAAACTAATACTCGTTTCGATAATACCCGTTTTCCTAAGCAGGAAAGTAATATTTTCTTTAATTTGTATGATAAATTATCATTGTAAAAAACTGCAATTTTTTAAATGAATGAATGAAAAGTCTAGAATTAAGTCATACCAAGCTCCCTGTATACAAAATTAGCATTATTGTCAAGGTTGGATTTTGTGAAATGGAAATAGGGAACATTGACCGTGTTCTAAAAACAAACATTAGAAATAAAATTGCAAAGCCAAGAAGCTATCCAAATCAAGCTCTCCTTTTGTTAATAAACCAAACCTTTATTCCTCATCAATTGCGAAAAATACTTTTTTAAATTTATACGGTCATTATGCTGTGCAGTTTTTGAAATCAGCGTAATTTCTAAAACTGCAATGATATCCTTCCCTACTGCAACAAATCACCTTGTACTTTAAACAACCATTTTTACATGTCATCAAATGTCATTTTCGTAAACCGACACAAAACGTGACCACCTTCCAGTGATGTGGTCAGCGTAACGCCTGGTTTTCTATATTTCTCTGCATTTTCTACTCTGATACTACTGCTTGCGGTCGTTTTTTTACTGCTCATCGCCACTCATCAGCGTCATGTCAGGAGTGTCTGGTCTTAATATGATATCATCTAAGAATGCGCTATTACTACTGATATTGGATTACTAGCTGAACCAGATACCGAATTTGATTATGATGATGAGTCCTTCTTGGAATGCACTCAATATGCTCATAATATCAGGTATTTATGGTTAGTATCCTTATTGACATTACTGACATGGCTATGAAGTTTATGGCACATTTATGTTCTTCATGCTCATAATAATTCCTTGAAGTGACCTACACACTGTCCATTACTTGATATCATAAATACCTAGGTCTACTTAAGTATCCTCTGTCGGCAATTATTAGTGCCCATCATCCTCCTGAGCAATGCCCACTTCCATACAACATGTGCAAGCATACTTCACAACTATCTCATTTTACCGGTAAAAGCAGCACACATCATATCGTTCTGGTTTTTTTCGGCACGCATGTAATTACTTCAATTACTTGACAAGCCCAAGCAGCAGCTCATCAAGCTCCAAAGTATAGCCATCAGATCGTAAACGCTAACCATATAAAACGTCCATTCATCCTGGGATGTTCGTAAATCAGGTACGTGCGTATTACCGCAGATTGGGGAGGATGGAGGGGATCTTTTTTATGAGGTTTAAATAGTCTTTTGTTGCACACTTATTATGCGCCTTCTGTGTGCAAACTTTAGACAAAACGGTTGTTTCAATGCAGTAATTACATACGTGAAAATGAGGTAGGCAGTTAAGGGAGAGAATAAAACATGGCATGATAAAAGCACGTAAACATTGTCCACATATTAGTGCCATTTCGTCACTATATGGCTAAGAGTCGCCTCACAGATTGGAGAATTCTTTGCTCAAATGTTGTTATCAACGTATTCAACCCGGTTTGCGAATAAAAATACTTGTCTGACGTGGGCATAAGCAGAGGACTACTAAAAATGATGCATTTTCTTTATAATGAGTAGATTGAGATTTTGAAATATGGATTTGCTGTCAACTCCCCCCTCATGTTTGTTGTTTTTTTTGGTTGTGATGAAGATGACTTTCCTTATCTTGTTAGGACTTTGCATAAGTCATGTCACAAACACATTCATGCAAATAAATAGGTGAGAACAGCGAAACAATATGTAAATTAAAGGGGATGTGTCAGTCATGTTGTGATGTGATGTTACTGTTTAAGTACTCGAGCTTATTGCTGAAATAAAAGTGACTGATTGATCCATTGTTTCGGCATGATTCCTTTCCATTGTCAGTCACAATCACCATCACAAAGTAAACGATGTGGAAGGATGGGACGGAGGTGATTTATTTTGTTATTAATTTACATGTGTCGCTGAGGGATTTTCACACTTATGTCATATGTAAAGAGACTTTTTCGAATTTGACTGTGAGTTAGATGAAAATTGCCAACATTCTTTTGTGGTGATGAAATTTTTGTTGAGGAATTCGGTGTTTTAACCTGAAACCAAACCGCTAAATAGGTGAAACAATGCAATGATGACAAGTGTGCACGCTGATTTGCTGACACAACTATAGGAGGTTTGGCGGGTGCCGGTAAGCCGGTATAATATTTTTTCTGTTTAATGTGTGATGCAGGAATGAGGTTTTAGCGATTAAAATGAAATATGGTTCTCTCCCCTTCAGAGTTTGAAGTTCAGACCGGTGTGCATATAGTGCATGGTGCATCTTAACCAGAAAAAGTACTACTAACATACCAAGACTTTTTTAAGTAACTGCTTGTGGTCTGCTCTGACATGATAATTCGTTATGTCAGTTGCACTTTGCACTAGAAGAGATGTCTGAATTTGCGAATCTGTAAATTTTGCTTACTGTATAATACATAATAGTTCTGTGACAGGCAAAAAGAATGCAAAACTGCATCTGTAAAGTAAAATTTAGTATGCATTTGATAGCTCTACCTTTTTGCAGTTTTGTGCAAATAATGAAGTTTTTTTCAGAAATTTTGCGGTTTGTCATGTTGAATTTTTCTCAAAATTGAAAAAAAAACTGAGATGAATGATCTGTCAATGGTATACATAGTTGGAAGATCAAAATGTAATTAGGTAATTAACTTTTTTAAATGTGATGATGCTAATGACGATGCCAGGATTTTCATCGGTCTCTGCTAGATCATCAAAGCTAATAAAAATATAATTGCACAATGATTTGCAACGTCAACATTGTTGCAGTCTGCAGCTTGAATTTACGATGGGAGGACAGGCTTTTCAGGATTTGCAAGTCAGAAAAGAGAAACTTTTCAGGATTGGGGCATAGTGAGTCATCTCTCATGATGATGCACGACACGAACACGACAGATTGTCATATTTATATAATTTAATAATAAATAATTTGATAGAAAGCGTAAAATGTGTTAGACTGCCAATTGTATAATGTACATAAATTAATTCGTGACTTGCTCGTGCGCAATGCAAACAAACAGGAAGCAAGAAATTGTAGAAAAATATTCGAATGATCTTACATATGTAAATACATGGTTGTTGCGTGATTTTCGATACACAAGTCAAGCCATAAGACCACAGATATTTGATTAATTATTTTATGGATTTAAATCGCCTGCATCAATAATAATGCTAGAAAATATTTTAGCACATTTTTTTGATTTGACAAGCATATGACATTCCTCAAGTTTCTAAAAAAAAAATTTGCTAACTACACGTATATTGGCTACTAATTGTTTATATTTGACTCTATCAGCGGTTGGCGTTTGCATTTGAAGATCATGAGTGTATTTTTTCATTCTTTTAAAATGTAAATAACTGCTACTAAAACAGTTTTTCCGCATTGTAGCGGAGTCATACGTTTGAAGGTAGTACATGTGCCGTGTGCTGCTTTTTAATGGGAGAATGCATAAGATTTCATAGGCACCCGTATCGGAGTGGGAAGCGGAAATGGCTGTCATTATCAAAACTTTTATAACTATTGTGCAATATGTCAGGTGTGTTTAGACACAAGCTTGAGAATAAGAAGGCATTGATTATTATCTTTGACATGTATGAGAGGTTATTGAGGTTTTATTAGTTATTTTAGAAGCTTTTTAATTAGACTACCACCAGGCGGATGAACATACAAAGAGGTAAAGAAAGTTATCAAATGAGAAACAAAGTGGTTTGTAGGTAAATTTATTGTACACAGAACTTAACTTTCAGCGAAATTTGAACCTCCAATCTAATATTTCGTAAATGACACTAGGTTTAAAAATATTATATATGGACGTATTTGTCAAACAAACAGGTCAACCTCAAGAACAAAAATAACGAATTCTACCTAGCTTAATAAATGTTTAATGTATTTTTCTGCATTTATCTAATCTTATCTTAAATCTACCTAGCAAAGATTGACAATGGTACTGAAAGAATCTTCTTATACGACCTTTTACAACTTGAACAGCTCTTCTTATTAATTCTGAGATAAGCAACGCAGATTCGTACGTGTTGCATTCTACGACAAAACAACACATAATCCAATGTCAGGAGCGACAACTAAAGTGGATAATTTGAGAAATTGGGTCACGACAATCCATTTTGATTTTAAACAATCAGCGTACTTTTCGTATCAAGGTCGAATTATGCTGGCGAAGATATAAAAAAACATGAACAATTAGTATAAGGAATCCTTAAGCAGACGTGACATGTTTCCGAATCACCAATTATGTATAGGGTTATTAGTGTCACTACACAATTTTGTATGATTCATAGTTTTAAGTTTTATTGTGGTGTCACTGCTGCTGGAACTGAAAATTCTTCATCTCGGCCCTTAATTACATAACTTTGGAGAATTTGACTTGGCTGAACCTGTTGCGTTTTCTTGTCTGTGGAAATGTGGAAAGGGGTGATTGCACCAATCAACCAATCATCGTTAGATGTCAATTCTCATTGTCGAATTAAATGAATGCTTGCGCATTGTGAACCATGACATATTTGACATTGGTAGTTTTAAGCATCCACAGATTTTATACTTATATTTTTCTGGAAAATTAAAATTATGCCTAAAAAAATGTTGAACCCAAAACTTATCTGGTTATACAAACGACCCTATATAATTTACACCCCAATCAGTATACAATTACAAGTGTCATTACGAAAAAACTTGAATTTGCAGTGAAGCTACTTACATAATAGATATTATTGCACCTTACTTAAGTCAACGGTCGTAAAATAAATATAGTTACCTAAATATGTCTACCTGATATACACACACTTATTGAAAGGGTATTCTACACAATGGTAGAGGTGTTGCTGCTCCCATCCCATTTATTTAGTAATAGTAGTTTTTGCACTTGCAAGCATCCCTGAGATTTGGATCTATATAGTGTATTTCCCGATTTTGGCAAAACAATCTCATCATCTTCTTCTGCAAAGAGAAAAGAGTTAATAAAATACAGTAAATTACCATTCAATACAGCTACCAACAAAAAGATAGCACAATGCACTTTAGGCATTTTCAAAAATACATACCAATATTTTGCCAGGTGCCAAGTCGCCAGCATAGAAACTGCAAATGTCACAGACCGCGTCCACATCATAACCTTGAACTTCTGATGGGGCATACATGGAAAGGATTGCGAGGAGGCTGATTAAGGCCACAAAAGATATGGCTACTCTCGACCTTAAATCAGTCACGAAGGGTTTAAGAAGCGTCAGCATCATTGTTTTTGTAGTTGGGATTGGATCGGGGAAGAAAAAAAAAGGTTATTAAAAAACCCTTCTCACAAATAGTTTTTTTTTCCTTCTTGTCACGAAATAATGATAACTATTTTATGATTGTCAACTTGTAGGAAACTATGTATGAGTTTGGGTTCGATAAGCGTCGGCAAAGATGGTGGGCTTTGTAGTAGCTTTCGAGATTCCTTCGATGTACGTCAGAAGCGTTTTACTAAGAAATAGATTGAAGTTAATATCCCACTTTTTTTTATCCGAATATCATCCCTATTTCATTCTGTAAGGATGACCACTGTCTCGGTAAATTTAACAAGGCTGATTTGCTATTAAAAAACCTTAAGTGAACATGTAAGAACAAATAATCCCTCCTTCAAAAGTAAATGCACTTTGAGCACACTAAAAATCCTAAACTTGTCAATCTTTTCTTCACTCACAACAATACTTTTATGATGCTGCTAGGATCAGAGTAGAAAACGAGTTTGTCTTTTGGCAGCTATCAGCAGTACAGTGTCAAGTTTATTGGCAACAGGGAAAATTAATGCATGATGAAAGGGACTCAGATGAATTGGCCTTCTGCTAAACTCGGAGGAGTCTTCCGAGTTATAGTCAATCAAATAAAGCTTTTGTCTGGCTGGCAAGGAAAAAATTATAATAATGCATTCAGCCTGTCAGAAAACATAATAATCCGATTGTCCGACTGCAGTTTGCTGATGTTTACCCAAATCCATAATCCATTACTATTGTCATATATTTTTTGTGGCACAGATAGACACATAAATCCTCGGAGCAGAATTGTTTTCAAAGTGGAGAGGAAGGTCCTAAACTTAACCCAAGAGGTAATTGTTCTGCTTGCTACTTTTTTCTCTGTTGCTCATGCAGTTGCACTTTCAATCCAGTGGTGACTGGTGATAGGGCTGATCATAATGATGATCATCAGTTTGCCGACATATCCAAAATAAATATCAAAAGTATGAAAGCCGGTTAATAAGATGCGCATTTTCTTGCATAAAATATTGCTATTTTTTTCGCTCAATCCATACGCTCAAACATGAGCCATCTCATCAACCGCCCCTTTCCTCTCTTCTATCCTGTAAGGATGAGCCACGGACTGTAGGGAACCTTGCTCCTTGTCGTGTTCCCTGACATGGCCACAATAAATTCATATAATAGATTGCATGCAGGATAATATAGTTGGAGTGAACAAATAAGATGAAATTGATTGACTTATTAAATTGTTTTCTACAGTTATATGTTGACTCGGAGGAATGTACTTATGTACGGGGGAAAAAGATATCAGATAGAAAAAAAACATAAATTTCCGTTTTTGTACAGTTTCAACTGTCGAGTTGTACTTGTAATAGTATATTCTCGGGTATGTACGTACACAAAGTCCTGATTTGAGAAATGATTTATATTTGTTGTAAAGTCAACATAAATATCTTTGTAAGCTATTTGGTGTTGCATCATGTTGGATGCCATGTTCAGCAAGAGAAGCAACCAGCCCAAGATTGAAAAGTCGAGAGAAAGGTAAAGTTTGCCATTTTCAAGAAATAAGCAAGCCCAGAGTGTGTTTGCTGTTGATTAAAGGAAAACAACATGTTTTTTTTACCATGTTCATTTCTTGGATTAAGGAGGATTGGAGGATTGTATTGCATCCTTATCAGTTTTTAATTCCTCAAAGATCAACTTGATACGGGAGTAAAAATGCATTCAGTCATCAGGTCAACGGGGATTTTGCTAGCTGCATCCTAAAAAGATTACGAAAAAGGTACGTGGAAGACATCCCTCTTTCTCTTGTTACAACAAGGAGGAGAAATCCTGCCTATCTGATTAACAAGTGACTTGTCTCAAGCCAAGAAAACCAAGATACAAATAAGCTTGATGACGGTGATGATTAGGATGAAAGGCGAGATTAGGCCCGATGGTTCGCATAACAAGGAACAATTGCAATTGAGCACTATCAACTTCTTGATTGCTCATAATCATCATCGTCATCCCCATATTTCGTAGCATCATGACTTGGCTTTACATGGCAGTAGTTGTAGTTGTAGTAGCCGCTATTTTAGGCATTATATGCACGTACATTAAAATGCAACATAATTTCTTGCATTATACATGCGTAATACAAGCCATAAATTGATAATTTAGCCCGAGCTCCTTCTTGTACCCTTGGCTGGGTTGGCTTATCTTTATCTTTCTTGCAAATTAGACAAGAACATACATACACAGCCATATAAATTAAGAGTCAATTGGGCATGAGTTCCGGGTAAGACAAGGTCAGTAGGGATATATCGTCTCATCAACGCAGCGGGTGATGATATGCTCATGATACTCATTTCGAATGTTAACAGGAGAAAGGCTGTGGAAAGAAAATTTCGAGTATTGTAAATTATGGCAAAGATAAGAGAAGGAGCCATCATCAACAGATATGAAATCCATTGAATCATACTTTAATTATTACGATATTGTTTTTTAAATGATTCTTTCAATAAAATATGCTTTGTGAAAAGTTTAATCAAGATTGGCATCCTTTACCGATAATTTATATACCTTATTGCAACCAGACAGAAAGGCTAATATTTTTAATTGATGTATCTATTAACTGTTGCAGCAGTAGCAGTTGTTTTGGTTTGCAGGATTGATTGTGCATAAATTCTTTACAAGTGCCCTCCAAATCCTTAAGGATTCCTTACCCAAGAAGGGGATCTACAGAACTTGTGTAGCGAAGCATCCGTATAGATATCCCATTTGCTTCACTCATACTTAAATATTCTGCTCGTTTTTTACTAAAACCATGAAAGAAAATCATTAAAAGCTGCTAATTTAGAAATAGTA
Source organism: Lepidocyrtus paradoxus (assembly GCA_034696885.1). Lineage (NCBI taxonomy): Eukaryota > Metazoa > Arthropoda > Collembola > Entomobryomorpha > Entomobryidae > Lepidocyrtus > Lepidocyrtus paradoxus. The sequence goes on along the minus strand of JAQGAH010000575.1, from coordinate 14,797 downwards.
ATAGGGGATTGGTAAACAGCCAACGAGTACATGCGCGTAATAAAAATACATTAATTTTTTAACAACATTTCCCTCTTCACAGACGTATATTACATGATCGTATTTTTTTTTACTTTTTATCTCCCATTTTTCATTCAAGCTCATGTTTGCATTAGTATTTCAGTTAGCTAACAGGCAATAAAAATACCAAATTGGATCGTATAAGTTTGTGCCAACACTATCAAAACTGACCCAAGTTGGATTGGATGACAAACAGAACATAGCTACTCTTGCACGGATGTACAAAAATGGTAGTGGAACTGCAACCCGCTATCATTTCAAGTTCAACTCTAGTTCGTTAGTGAGTTTTTATTTTTTAGGTTGTTCTGCATATTTTGGGGGGAGAAATGATTTATATGAAAGGTAAAAGCATAAAAATTAGCTATAAATGGGGTTTCAAGTGGCTCCTGTTATAATGACTCGATAACATTTCCTTTGGCTTGGGGTGCAAATATATCAAATAGCAGAACAAGTAATAATGTCAATACCCATTCGAGAGGGAAGAGGACGTGCTAACATATTAATTTTTGTAATGTGATTGTAGAAAAGAAAAAAACAATCAGCTTTATAATTGCTCACATCATCCTTCCCTATTTCGAATTCAGAAGAGCTCGAGGATAATACAGGCAAAAATGGCAAAAAGATGTAAATATGGCACAAATGTACATGACTACATGGGATTATGGGAAGAAACAGGAATTACTTAAAATTAGAAGAAGAAATGCTCACATTTGAGATTTTTCGGTCTTTAGGATGTGTTTAGGGAAAGGGAGGTTTTTCACTCCTCGTATTTTATGGTACATTGCACAAAAATAGTAATATGTATTTGGAGTGTGTAACAGATAATTTATTGATTTTAAAAACAAGATTTAGCACTTGATATGATAGTGCTTTAGTTAAACACGACGTTTATGGGTTCCCCCTAACCTCATAAAGATACGGAATAATTAGTACCTTTTGGGCAAACACTTGCCATATCCTCATCTTTTTAAGCCGTTTTGTTTACATTTCAAATACAAGCATAAACAATAAATAAATAACTGTAGTTTTGGACCTTAAAGCAGATGTAATGATTTAAAGATTTAAAATTCGTTTATGATGCTTTTGCATTTGCTGGGCAAAGACTTGACTGAAAAGTTTATAATTGCTCCTTCATAATAATTCATATTATATTGCATTTCAGTAAAAAAAATCCGATTCATCATCAATTTCACATTGATTAATTGGGACTTCCAGGGTTTTCCTAGAAATTTTTAGATAAAGCATTTATTCCTCTCCTTTATCAACGGCTTTGGTTTGGACAACGTGTTTTTCAAATGTCTCGAGAAAAGAGCGCAACAATCGTCTACTTACTCCGCTTAAGGTTTTCAAATCCACAGAGGTAATCAAATAAACTTTTTACGAAGAGACTGAATAGGGAAGAGTTGGAGATTAAACCATTCTCAATCAGCAACAACAGCACGATTACACGCACGGCTTTTTAAAATTCATATTTTACTCCATAAAAGGAATCGGAGGGGATAAGGAGATGACAGAAAATGTTGGGAAACGGATCTCAACAATTATCATTACCGCACAGTTGTATGTCTTTGCCACCTCATTAGATGAACCAGTTAAGGCAGCAGGGAGTCCATCTGTCCTCCTCATTGTAGTTTGATTAACAAAGGGGAATCACGAAACCGAAAACGTCTTCTTTCGCCAACTTCTCAGTGAGAAGCGGACGCTGGTATTAAGCCTTAAGCTTTTCAACGTGTTTTGACTTTGCTAAGATGCAATTTTTCGAGAGGACGTTTTTTTGCAGTGGCAATTCTATCATCATATATACTCTATATAATGCTTTAGCACATTTTGGAATTACACTCACGTACAACTTGTTCCACTTCTAAAGGCAAGAGAAGCAATTGCTGCAATCAACTAAGGAAACCAAATAATTCAGTTTGGATTTTTTGATCAAATGAATGACATGACAAAGCGATTAATTATACCTACTCGTAATTAATAGAAAAAATCGGAAAACAACAGGATCGGATCAGCAGCCTTAATTTAATTGGTGACCTTATTTTTGTTTTTAGCAAACTCATAAAAAAATATTGCCAAATCTCCAGCATCTTTCGAATAGGAAATATCCAATTTTAACCCATCAATACTTTAAGTAGGCGAATGATTATATTTTGTAGTCAACATGGCATATTGGAAAAAAAACGTGATTACTTTATTAACAAGAAAATTTTCAAAGCAAAGTGAATATACCTAATTGAGGCTTAAAAAACCAGACGGGATTTGAGAAACAGTTTTTCTTTTCTTATCAATGCAATTTTTTATTATAAGGTTGGGTTCTTTGGCAATCGTGAAGAGTTGCACTCTCACCACATCACCGCTACCGCTGCAGCACCTAAATATTTTTGCATTGGCAATGCACTCCACTGGCTTCGGTTATCAGTAGAGGAAGAGCTTCCCTCAATGACGTCGTGTTACGGAATAGTGAAAAGTCAAATTCAGTGTCATACTGTAACCTCTAATGTAATGACTTTATTATTCCTAAAGCTCCCCTTTATATCTTTATTATCTCTGATATAGCGAGCATGTATACAAGCTAATCATTTCATCTCGATCCGTTAATATCCATTACATAAGAAGGGAATCATTATAAGTCTTTTATCCTCTTGCTTGTTTGCTTCAGCTTCTAGCCATACCCATTTTACTCCAATTACTGTGTTACACGACTTGAGAGCAAAAAGAATGATAAAACTTTCTAGAGCGTTTTCATATTTTTGCCAGTTGTCATGATCCGAAGGGTTGTGTACCGTATTTTTTATGATTTTTTATCAAATTGACTTCGCTTTGACTCCAAAGGTTAAAGCTAGAAGCAGATAACATACCTACTTACCTCCTAGACTCTGTAACCTTCCATTAGCGTTTTGAATATCCTATTATGTCATAGGTACAAATCATACCTAAATATCATATCATCTCACTATCAGAAATGCTGCATTTCTGTGTGAACCGGCAACTCTTATTTTCCCGGATGGAAGCACGACAAGTGGGAAAAGACAACACGAGAGGAGTTAGCCTCGCACTTTTACTGTTTGAGTGTAAATGGAAATGGCAGTCGAAAATGCAAGGCTATTAACGGAATCATGTCTCTTTATAGGTTTTTTTCTCTGTCTTATGGGTGAAAAAGATCATGTTATCTTTATATAAGGTGACGTGCAGAATTTTTTCTGGGATTTTTACATATTCGAGCAATCGCCATTATCATGAAAGGAAGACGGACGCTCCTCGGTGGCGACATTCACTTTTGAAGTGATATGAGCTGATTTGAAACGACTTTTGCGGAGAGAAATGTTTATATCGCTTTAGTAGAGTTTAAGTGTGCATGTTCTTTTGCAAATAAGAGCTAAATCTTAGTTAAATTATGCCTTGTAGCCATGCAATGCGATAGACATACCGGCTTATGTAATACTGAGCTTGGGATGGTGCATGGGTGAAGGAATAAAGATAAAGGGATCTTTCAGTGTTTATTTGTCTTTTTTGTATATCATTAATTTTCTGCATTAGACTTGTAAATATCTTATTTTCCCGTTACTGACTGACCCAGAACTGTTAAAATGCTTTTAAAAAGTGGAGGATGAGCTTATATTCCACCTTTATACAGAAACTTTCCTTTCGTCATTAACTTTTTTTATATTTATCATGGACAAGGGCTTAATAAGCTTGATTCTCAACAGTAAGGAAAAGTTACAACCTGAAATACGGAATTTATCCAATTATCAAAGATTGTATTATTTTGTAGGAAATGGAGAGTCATTAAAAATTATCATCATTTGAGGAAACTGACTAATGGGCTGATGAGAACTTGTTACGTTTCGGGAGCGAAACGCGGATGATACGGGATCTGCAGCTTATGACTTTCCTGAATGACAATATGTTTCGAAAGCGACATTGTCGAGAAATCGAATTATCACACAGAGCCTCTAATCTCATCGATAGGATAAAACATGCTAGCGGTGAACTAAAACATTTCATTTCATTTGGTTTGTTAATGGAATTGTTTTTGCTTAGCAAAAGAAAACAATTCAAAGTTCGAACACACTCTATTATACAGACTTTGAAGAATCAGAATGCACGGTCTAGTGAATTGGAATATCAGTATTCAAGACCAAGCTTAACAAAACACCAGCGTAAATTGAACTTATCTACTAATATACATGGATTTGCAATATTGTCCTGAATAATAATAATGAGTGGCTTGCAAAGGGTTGCTAATAAATTCGGAATAAACAAATAAAACATGATTTTCCCCCAAATTAAGGGATGAATATAAAGTTATTATTCGCAAACCAACCTTATCTTTTTCGCTAAATATGCATCCATCATTTCCACCCTACCATATCATTTTAATTTTGCAATTATGAATCCTATCATGCGAGTACTTAGACGAAAAAATTGAAAAAGGAGGGCTAAAAATTCGGCTTGTGTAATGGCAAGGTTATGTAATAATTAGCTCACATTTTTCAAGTACGCTTTATTCTCACGAGGGATTCATTACAAGCTCGTAAACTGGCTCGCATTATACGAAATGTGCGTATGGCGTATGCTTGCTTATGCACATATATTCTTCGCATTTTTAAATTCGCTGAAACAATTAAGGCAAATAAGCAGAACGTATCATCATCATCATCACCACCACCATGATCTTCAAAGTTTGTACCAGAAGGATTAACCTTTTCCTTGCTTGTCTACGCATTTAAACGCACATTACGCATGCTGCTTTTATGGATCAAAATATTTGTCCATGCCAACTTCCTTCTGGTCACGAGGTCAATTTTTTATACAATTATGTTACTCGAGGTCTTCAATCAACAAATGATTCCTTCAACTTGAACCTTCCCTCATCCTTTCTCTTCAAAGTTTTCAAGTGAGTATAAAAACACTTAAATGCTTTGACTCAAATTGTAATGTGTCAGTAAACAGAAATTACGACGCCAATTTTCTCTCAAGATGTAGATAATTAGTGTTCTACAGGGCTGAAAAATGTTCTGTTCTTGGTAGGTGGTAGTTAAAAAAAACGGGTAAATACTGTACATTTACGCATATCCACATGCTCAGATAGCAGCTGCGGATTGTTCTAGAGAAAAAAAAACGTTTGTTAATGAAAACCGCACCAAAAAATACGGACTATTTAGCATAAGCTAAAAGGAAATAGCATTAAAATTTGCATGCGGAGCCGAAAATTATGCGGTTTTTTCAAGTCAATTAGGTACATGTGTTATGTATGTACATTAATGATGATATGCCGGCTCTCCTTAGTGCCTATTATATACCGATGGCATTATGCAATTTACATGGACAATGAGTAACATAATTGCTCATTGTTGTAAAGGCAGATAATCAAAGGATAATCATATGCTTGCATAATGTATATTAGCATCATCTTTGAAAAAAAGTTTTTAATAGGCGGTGAGCAATTTGCTTTCTCTGACAAGTTAAATACTCACATATACATATACAGAGCTATAGACTTGGATTAGATGGGCAGCTGAACGTATGTAGATCTTTCTGCAAAGCCGATAATAAGACGGGGAAATATGACGAAAGTCTGGAGAATCGCAGCTGTAGAGTTTAGGGAAAAAATTAATTACTTTGAACAAATAGGTGAGTAGACATTTGCAGTTATGTTACAGTTACACCTGAGCTTCCGCTCACCACTTTTACGGTGTGCACGTACGTGTCCTGATGTAGATGATAAAAAGGAGGATAAATATATTGTGCATAAAAACAAACATGTCAGCATATCTACTAAATAGGGGGAAGAAACGCTGAAGACTTTTTCCCCTCTATTGTTGCATGTTTGATGCTGAGATGCAGCAAGGTAAATTGCTTCATAGACTTTGTTCTATTCCATAGTAGGGAAGAGGAACTAGGCTTCTTGACTTCCTGCTGTGAAACATGTAATTAATCAAGTGTGTATGTGTAACCCACGTAATGCACGGGTTCCCATTTTCCAAATAACGCTTCTTTCGATTTTTTCTAGGGCTTTAGCTGAAGCATGCCATGGTTTGTTTTTACTGCAAAGATTATTTTCATATTGGCAGATGAAAGATTTTCCAAGAATATGCACTCTGCATTGTAGAGAAGAAACTTAACCTGAATTCTGTAGCAAGCTCGTTTTTTGGCTAATTGCAAACAATTTATAAAAAAAAACTACGATATTCAAAAAATCTAACCAGAGTTCCTCCTCAGCAGTAGATATAGGCAAGGCAAACTTGTAAACTGCACTATTTCATATATTTATCCTGATTTTTTATTCTTCATGACATCACTAAGTAAGTAGGTGTATAATTCCAACCACAATGACTGACTGGGTCTGAAAAATATCTAAAAGTGCTCACTACACACCGTTACAAGTCAATGTTTTTTAAGTAGAGATGAGCTTAAGGAGTATAATATGGGAAGGGAATGTAATTATGAAAAGTGAGTATATTGCATATCATAATGGCTTATCTATTCCTGATAAATATGATATAGGATGGCTTTATAAGGATAAAGTTCTGTGTGAAAAGGCTTTTTGTACTTTTTGGGGTAAAATAATAAAATATTCACACCGATTGTACGAGTAAGCAGTCCATGAAATCCTTCGTTCCACCAGCTTGAGCCCGATAATTCTGCAAGAAAAGTATGCAAGTTGGTGCTAAAACGTGCGTTATAGATATCACCTTATTGCAATATCCTTACATGCGTGAGGTAAGAAAAACTACAACAAATTCCGTTTTTAACCCTTTTTGCTTTTCATCGTGCTAACGAGGTGGTTAGGTATGCACATTTTTTTGGATAAAAGAATTTCAAGGGCTGTAATCTTATGATCTTATGCATCGTTTTCGTCTGTTACAGCAAAACTACGAAAAATAAGTCAGTAGGAAAAGATTATTCTTACAAATATAATTAAGCATTTCTTTAGCAAGTGATCTTGTGGGGCCAACTGATTTTAGTGAATGAAAATAATTATTAGAACATTAAACATTCTTCAATGTATTCCATTCCCGTGATTTAATTTGCAATAAAACTAAAACTTATCAATTGTTGATAATTTAGTAAGTAAACACAATTTTATATAAGACAATCTGTGATATTCTAATTTCTACAAGACACTACTAATTATTGATGACAGGAACTGTTCACCTTTGCAATTCCCTCCTTTCATACAGGTTTGCAATAATGTGACGTTTCTTCTTCATGGGTTCTCATTTCTTCATTTTCCAGGAACGTATAATTCCTATTATCTTTGATATCCTCTGCCTTTCCACTATCATAGGTGGATGTGTCCACGTCGGTTACATGTTCCCGAAAATGTGCTCGATCTACGTATGCAGTAATACCAATATTTTCGTCCCTTGGAATATTAAACACCAATTTATGACAGTTCGTATTCCTCATCATCTTTTCAGCAAAGAGGTTTCGAGTCCAATTCGAAATGCCAAAATCATTCGGTCGGGAGTTTAAAAGAACTAATATTCGCTGAATGGTTAGAGCATGGGATACAAACAGGAGGGTTTCCTCCTTTTCCGTACTATTTCTGAGGTCTTTAAGTAGTCCCTGTAGATCAAATCACAATTAATTAGGAACTAGTTAAGAACTATGAATGTAGCTTCATATTTAAATTATTAATAAAAAGTAGTACACACAGCTAAAAATGTTATGATTCGTTCCTCAAATTCTTGCGAAGGTTCACAGCCTTCAATGTCAACCTTCAGAAATGAAGTACCTTGCCGCATGACTTCCATCATCTTGCTGATAATAGGAGCGGCTTCCATTCCAATTACACCAGTATAGCCCTGAAAAGATCGGTAAAAATTTTATTTTGCAATAAAGGGTTCGCATCATTCACAAAATTGAAAACCTTATGCTGCTTGCTCATATCAGCTTAGAACGAGATGACACTTACGCGCTCTCTGATTCCCTTTTCATGTTTGACTGCTATCTTAATAGGGGCCTTGTTGTGCTCCATGATTGTATTGCAAGTTTCAACAGTTCTTGGATAATCGCTTGCAAATACTCTGGTGAATTGCACATCTTGGAGGGTTTCACCTAGCAGTTTTGCCTGTACAAATTTTTATTGACATGACAGAGGTTATGGAAACCTTTACGAGGGGCAATGGGATATACTCACTTCCTTACCTGTTCTTTTCCAGTATCAGTAAGAAAATCGGCGAATGGATCAAGTGCTTTCTGTTCTTTATTTCCGGTGCATTCTCCGCTATAAAAATGCGTATACTGCTGTTTACATCTTGAAATACATCATGACAATTTCCAAATTCATCAATCATAGATGTCTTAATTAGATACTTATATGTTGATACTTACTGCCTTACGATGTACAAAGTAACTTTGACTGTTCCAGAGTCTGCCATTATTTCTGAGACGACGAACTTAACTGGGCAATTTGATTTGATTAGTTACAACAGACTTTTTTCTGCTCCAAATTTTACTTCAGTTGGACTCAAACGTTGAAACAGTTCTGTCTCAAGTCAGCTCAATCTAATTTATATGAACAAGCCTAATTGAGTTTGAATGCAAGCTTGACAGAAGATAATTTAGCTTCCAGTTTCAGACCTACCACGAACATACTCGAATTAAACAATTGTAGCAAAAACTTATATTGTTCAGACTGAAGTTTTATGATGGGATTTACAGTACTCGCTGCAATTATGCTATCTCCAAAATCTGTTCTATTTCAAAGAAGTGATATGACTACTTTAATACTCGTCCTACTTTGACTTTGACTGAACAGATATGTGGCAAAGTGACAAGTACACATTAACACAAGAAGTCATTTACCTTTTTTTATCAATACAGATAATTTACAGAGCTTTTGTCGCAATTTTTATCCATTCAGCCCCATACAATCTTGGTTTTGGGTATTGGGAGCGTGTATCTCAATGATGAACATATAGCACGTGTATGTATTAACAATTGGAAATGGATAATGCATTAACGCATGTCCACAAAGAGCTTCGGTACAGGAAGACACTAGTCAAACACATGACATAAAATGATCTGTCTGCCTATATATAAATATTAACGATACGAGCTTTCCAAAAGAAAAAACTTGACCATGGAATCGTCTGGCCATTCATACTGCTTCACTATATTATTTACCATTGTCCAACCGGCGCTACTTAGTTAGTTGAGCGCAAAGGTGACCTACCAAGCTGAAGCTACTTATTTTTATTGTTGCAGGAATAGATGCCGACATGTAGCCATATTAGCATTACTATCGTGTATACAAATTCCAGCTTATTTTCTTATGTAGCACCTCTCTCCATATAAAAAATTAACCTTGAGACAAGCGTCCTCCACCATTGTATTAAGATTTAAATATTATGTACAGCTAGTGTCCGTTGGAAGATGCAAATGCGAGCAAATCTCAACATTTAATGGAATGATGAATGAATGACATACCATATTGATATAACATTTGAACGGAAACTTATTTATCTGCATACACACGTGGAGAAGTACATCGAGTTAAGATTATTGAGTGCAAACTGCAAAGATGCTTCAGACAAACACTAAGTTAAGTATCATATGGATCACTGAACCGATAAGGACTGAAAGTTCAATTGATTAAACATTAAAATTGTATTGCATTTTATTGTCATTAGCGCACTTTAGTGGTTGTTAAATGCTGAAGTGCTGCGAGTTTAACTGTCGTGAAAATGTGAAACTATATCCCAACCTGCCCACTTTCAACTTTATGAAATCAACTTTATTTCCAATCTCAGTACAACCAGAGCATCCTATACGAATTTAACGTGAACTACATCAACCTGCGAGAAGATTGACTTTGTTCAGCTCAGTTATTCCTTTGCATTTTTCGCTGCATCTGACAACTGCATATAACTTTGACTTCTTCTCGTTCCTGTAAAAATGGACTGTTGCAATTTTTATGCAACACATAAAAGAGTAAACGACGACAAGAAGAAATTGATATTGTCAGATTGATCATCTCATTTGATAAAAAAATAATTGGCTATTATTCTTCAGTAAAAGCTGCGACCACTGACCCTTTATGTAGTAACGAATTGTATTGCATATCTACCATCGTAAGGTGCATGATAACTGTAAGCAGTTAGAATATATAATTTCAACAACAGTCTATATATTGGCAATTAATTGGAAGTAAAGTAATTAGGTACTACTGGAGTGCAAATGGAGACATGCATGCATACAAGAAAGTAGGTCGGCTATTTTTATGTATGGTATAATACTTAGGTACTCGTTGTCAAAGATCACTTATATAATCCTTGGGTGATCCATCCTATTGCACTGTGAGTGAGGTTAAATGTCATGACATATACCTGTCAGTCTGTGAGACGTTGATGCTTTCTTCAGACCATACCAAGCTTGAGCTCATAAATATTCAATGCATTTAATAAGTAAAAAGATCATCCAAGTTATATAATGCAACAGCTTGCCTTGCCATTGCGAAATTTCAGAAAGAAAAGTGTAAAATAAAGCAAAAAATATCTTCCAATTTTGGATCTCGGAAAAATTAAGCCTACAGATTTTACATGTTCCTTGTCGTAATGATACCTAATAGGGTTATTAGCAATTAATTACTTCATTGTTTAATTTTTCTACAATTAGATTCGTTGACAATTCCATCGACAGGCAAGAAACTAGTTTCCATCACGAGAAACTCTGTAGGGACCTGAAAATATTCATACCTACCAGGACAAGCTCACACATCCGCACAAATGTTACAATAGTTTCAGAAAATAGCTGGAGGCTATATGAATGTACATTGAACTGGCAGACTTTACGTATAGCAGGGGTGTAACTTGAATATCAGCAGATCTTTCTAGCCTTTCACGTTTGGCTGCTCTTTTCCACATGGTACATCGAAGCAACAGGTCACTCACTGGCTCTCATGCACATTGAGCTATTATCGAGTCAGACCGAAGATACGTATTATTATGCATTATTATGAAATGTTTCTTTCACATATATGGCGTAATATGAACCAGGCACATATCATATCAATCCATTCTTGCATCTGAAGCTACCTGAAGGAGCTAAAGGTAGTGGAATATTCGGAATCATTTCATCATCCAAACAATGGTCTCGCTGCTCCTGCTGAAAACATATAAAATACATAACCATTTTCGCTTGACATCCCAGCATCCTCACCAGCAGCAGCTCTTTTTAAACAGTTTTTTTTTATAAAAAAAACAACAACAACTTGATTGATGCTAAAGAGCTTTACATGGTTGATACCTTTAAATAAAAATGTAGAGCTCCTTTTCTTCCATGTATGTTGCCCATCAAAACCAACTTATAACTTTAACGTATTTTAAACCTGGCCTCATGCCTTCGGGCAAAAGGATGCAAGATATGGAGGAAGCAGATGCAGCTCGATGCGATCTAATAGACATTTACTTTTTGAAATAAAAGCAATTACATAAGCTTTACATAAGTTATCCTTAATAAGCTAACCTTTCTATGCTATGCTCACTTCAACAATGCATTATTCACCTTCCATGTAAAATCCTTTAAATGTTTTTTTTGACTTGTTGCTTGCTGTAGGTACTGCAGCTCAGTGCATTGCCTTTGCATACACTTGCAGTAGCAGTTTTCTTCGTTTTTTTTCATCATTTCTAGTCATTTTGTAGATGAACGATCATGGTGGCAATGCGAAAGGCTTCTGTTTAGTAACAAGTCTGACTATGACTTCTCTAGCTGAACAGCATCTGGTGAATGTTAGTAATGGGGATTCATTATTGCACTAGCCTTAACACCAATTCCCAGTAAGCATATTTCGAAAGGGAAGAGTCGACTGCCGTGCTCAGCACAATGCATAATATGTTCTAGGTAGAAACCTTTAACAATACGGACTCCACGGGAGCAGGAGCCAGTCATGAAGAAAATCGTAAAAGGGATGATGTGTGAGTGTGAAGTGCTAAATAGTATATAATTTTCGTGTGTCTGAACGTTCTCCATAGCATAAATTCGAAAAGGTAAGCTAAATATAAATAAGCATATTATGTGATTATGATTATTATAGCAGATTTTTTCCCTCTCTATATGATCATTAGGCACATAACAAATATATAATATGAAGATGATGGTGTAAATATGTGAACATGCATCGTTATCATTATTGTAAATCCTTCTCTAGCGTTAATGGTACTACTTGTATTACCACTCACATACTCACATACCAAAAGGATCATTTACGTGAGCTGAACATATTTTTACTGACTTTATGAGTCTTCCAGCAGCCCATCATCATCTTGTAGATTTGTCATGAAGATTAGGAAGATACTCCTGGTTGTTCACTCCTGACAAAAAACTATAGAGTTTGTGTGTTCAAGGATCGTCAAATATTTTTCTTGTTCTGTCACCAGCCAAAATCACTCACTAAGGCTTATAAGCATAAAGGCTAATATTTTGTCTTATTGAACAATCAAAACTAATCTTTGTCTGTGGGGTAAGTATCAAGCAACCATATTGCTGATATCAGTTTTTTATTCTCAATTTGCTCGCTGAGTGAGGGAGAGAGAGTGGTGAAGGTGATCAAATAATAAAAAAGAAATTTTCATATTGAGACCTTCCAACGAGAATTTATTATCAATACAATATATATGCATGTGTAAAAGTAAAGCTAATAATGCTGAAACTCTAATTTTTACCTGTAATAAAAAGTTTTTCAAAAAATCTTTATAGCTTTTGGTGTACCTCACATAGATAGTAACAGGGTAAAGCTATTTGATCTACCTAGCTAGTTAGCGCCGGCACCCTCACGTACAGTTTTTGCATGCGTATATCTCGTTATATATCTTTAATAAATTTATATTTTGAAGAGATGGAATGAATCTTGGTTCGTAACATGATCATCAGCGTGCGTCGCCAGCTTCAGTCACTTTACATTCACTTGTTTGTTGTTTACCAGGAGGGGACGCATACTTAATTTATCAGTGTTGACGAGAGAAGTGGATTACTCAATCATTTTCAAGAAGACACACGACAAGGGACATACATCACATCACATCTTAACATCTCATAGTCACTCACGTCCTCCTTGCTCATAGTCATACGGAGATTTATTATCTTCTACCCATAAAGTTCTGCTGATGATGATGAAAGGCGAAACCTTTGGAGAAGCTGTTTTAAAAGGAAGTTTTTAATATTAATGTGTGGATGTGGATGGCTTCAGTTGGGCTGACTGACGCAACGTGTGCATGTGAATACGAGGACGTAAAGATTAGTTCAGTTGTGGGAGGAGGATTAGAGCAGACGAGTAGTAAAAATCTTTAACTTCATCATTGCCTTCATTTATACTAACCATAAGTAATTGAAACCAGGTAAAATAAAATGATTATATTTTTCAGACGTAAATATTTTTCTTCCAGATTTTGTATACAATAACGTAATTATATTAAATCTGTTTTGTAGGAAGGATCTCAATAAAAATATTTAAAATCTTACCAGAAGGAATTTTGGAAGTGAAATTTGCTGGATTTCAAAATGGTAAGCTTTCATATATTTTCATATATTTTTTGATTATCTTCATGTGTGTTCATACCGTATATCAGTAAGTTCCATTTGAATACAAATTCTTTAATCCTGTTACAGGAGGACGATTCTATTGCCACAGCCCCAAACGAGACTCACCCATTGTTACCAATGAATGTGGTGGAGCCCGCAGCAGATTCAAGAGGAGATGGAAGCGCCGAAACTGCTGTCGACCCGCCCTCCGTCCCCCCTGCAAGTGATGACGTTACCGATGACTGCAGGTCAACTCCCCCTTGTGCGGATGATTCCGGGGTGATAAGGACCGAACCAAAATCGACCACCGGAGTTGAAAGTGTATATGACCCAATTATCAATATGTTGAAAGAGGCAGAGAAAGCAGCAAATGACCCTGACTACGAGGAGAAAGCAGCTGCTAGGAAATTCGGAGCCATTAAATACAACCCCCGAAACCAAGAATCAAGTTTTGGGGTCGTCGATTACTGCTGCGCAGTCTTTGGCTGTTGTGCCCTATGTATAGAAGGATAAGGATGACCTCTGACATGTCAAATCAAGTACTGGAGAAATATCCGAATATCAAATCAGTCATAAGTACTCTGGTTTTTTTTAAATTAGAAGCGAAAGGATAAACGAATATAATAAGGAATGCAATCGAATAATATCGAAAGTGTAGATATATAAAAAAAACGTAATATATTCTTGGTTTGTTGGGGGTAGAATGGGGGTTTGTCAATTTAGGGGGATGATGTAATGAGAAATATTTCCTATTCCTATTATAAGTACTGTCGTGTTTCTTAATATCTTCTTGGGACTCTTATAACTTGGCACTTTCATGTCCGCAAATACTTATGCCTAATTATTTCCTGTGCCATCTAGGAAACAGCCATTGTTCGTCAAAGTTTCTTTTGACTTGTGCAAACAACTATTTATGTCTTCAGCATATACAAATTGCAACTTTGACTAAAGGAATGCTAATTATAATGTTATGAGTACTTATGCAACTCTAATTTCTGAATGAGTCTGCTTTCTGCCTAAATTACCTAAGGAATTCCATAGTCTTTATATGCTTAGCCATGCATGAACTTGGAAATGGTCACCAGTTTGTTCTCGTATGAAGCATTTATGCATTCATTCATGTTGATATTATGTAAAAAGAGTCGGGTGTGTCAAATGTATATCAGTAAAACCTGTTTGTACATTGCAAATTGGAAATTGTCAAAAAAAT
>JAQGAH010000574.1:0-32117 GCA_034696885.1 Lepidocyrtus paradoxus | reverse complement strand
CTCCCCACCCCCCATTACATAAGTGTACCAAGTTTCATCCAAATCGGAGAAACTTTTTGGAGACGGACGGACGGACGCACGGACATTCTCCCAGAGAGTAGAGGGATCCTATTACGCAGCTTTATTGAGCTGCGTATTAATATAGAAATTTTAGAAAAAACAATCACGAGTCCCGGAGCAAATTACAACTTACGTTTACAATAGCTTGTCATTTATCTTTCAAGCAAAGAAAGGAGGGAAATGATATATATGCATGTATGTATGTTGGCCGGAGGACTAACTACTTAGCCATCCACAGCTATACCAAACTTGCGACCGGATACAGTATGGGAAAACTCAACATACCTGACCAAATGTCATAAAGCACATCACCTTGACAACCATTCCATTCAGTATTCCAACATTTTATCCAAAAAATGCATAAAATTATTGTACTTGTAGGCTTTCTGGTGTTGGTATGAACCGATTTTGCTGGTTGACGAACTCGATTCCTAACTTTGTCAAAAACGTATGCTGATAGAGGCAAAATGCAAGAAATCTCAAAACAGTACACCCTATCGTGTTTACGGACCGATGGACAGACTTTCCAGACGATCTAAGTAACTTGCGTTTCACCTAACGGTCGCAAATTAATAAATGGGAAGCAGATGCTTTCCCCACAACAGAATCGTCTGGGTAATATAGCTTCCTAATCTGACCACAAAATTCGGAGCTTTGCATGCAGCTCTCCGCATCAGTTGATTTGAGAGCAGACCGCGCCGTTATCGAATCATCGTCCTTCTCCTCCACCAAGCCATAATGGAATAGAGGCCATTCACGTTTACGTTTAGATGGGCGGGCGGTAGCGTCATTTTCTTTCCTACTCAGCATGATCATCACATGAGAAAGTGTCAAACCACTCAATTCATTAGGAGCCCTGGTTGACCTACACCCCAAGGACACATTTCCTCTGAAATGACACCAAACAGCGATATGAAATGAATCCATCCATCTTTGCTCACTTGCTCTCCAGCTACAAGATTCACAAGTGCACATTTTACATTTTATAAAATGAGCTTTCCACTTGGAATGAAATTGTCGATGGGGCCGTAAAAAAGGATGTGCCACCAGCCAGCGCCAGCTGATAAAAATAGGCTGTCACCCGTGCAGCATTGCCCATTCCATACCCTCCGCTCTTAAAAGATTAGGTGGAGGTCTCCCTGTTGAGGAAAACGCCGGAATGTACTGAATGCAGGAGACAATTTTTTTTTTGGGTGGGGGGAATGATGAGGGCCCATGATTTTCCCGTGTGATGTTCGTGATGGGAGGATGATGGAACCGATTAGGATGATGAGGTAGAGCCACTAAAAATTGCATTATTCTCCGGCCATCTCGTTTATTGCTCTCATAAAAATCGAATTCCTCATTCCTCCATCTCCATTTTTCTCTCTCCGAAAGGGAAGAGGAATGAAATGGGCTGGAAATCGTTTTACAGTCTTGCTCCCGTTCTCATTCCCTCCCATAAATTCACACACGGGTTTTTTTTCCAACCTCTCACGATTGAAATGAACGAAAGGTGGGGGTGGGGAGAAAATTGGGGAATTGGAAAAACAAATTTGGAGATGTCGGCCAAGAAGCTTCTAAAAACGATGAGAAATGAGTTGAATAATAATACGAGATGGGTTGCAATGCTCAATAGACAAAATTACTGGAGGAAAGTAGGTCTTTCTACTGGCAAATGAGCAATAAGTTGTTTCGTCTTTTCATTCAAGTAGGAAAAATGACCTTTGCGGAAAGAAACGGAATCTGAAATGATGTCTAAGATGGAGATGTTCAAGTGGAGAGGGATCAGTGACAGTGTCATATGGATGAGGCTCGTTTGTGGCTCCTTCTACATGACCTGATAGTGAAGTTAAATGCATTTGCCGCACCAAAAAATGGACGAATTTTCTCCTTTCCTTAAAAGAGACGTGCCTTTGGCTCATCATGGGAGGTAGGATTTTGTGTATCTCTGCCCTGTTCATAATCAATGCAAGGGGGTTTTGGAATGAGGATGGCACGAACCATATGTCGTCATTATGATTCATGAATGGTGATATGAATTTACTTGAACCTTTTCCCGACAGCGGAGGGATAGAGCGGGAATGTAGACTCTCTCCTTTTCCTTGGAGGATAAACTGGGGGACAGCCTTATTATACTCATGACTTATCCCTTCCAAGGAGATGGAGTTAGAGCCCATTCATTCCGATCTTGTCAGAAATATGTGAGGACATGTACATAAAATGTATTGTTGGAGGTGGGGGTGGCGGGATCAGGAGGGAGCATGAAATATGACTTGTCTTACAATACAGGGAAACCAGTTGCCAGAAAGTGGGAACTGGGAACCCCGACCATTTTGCTATCTTGACATGCCCTGAAATGAAGATGGGAATTTTGCGCCTTGCGTTACTCAAACCCCAGAAACCCATTTCCAGGCAACACGGAAATTGGCAATGAAACAATTGTTTGGGAAGAGAGAATAATCATTCAGCCTCTCCAGCCTTTTATTACTCCAGATGGCCCTTCCCTTCAACGAAAAATGGAGTGAATGACTTGACTTTACTAATCCGTATTTGGTTTCCCTTCTGTGGGAAGCTAATTGCACCTGGAGAGGAGCTAGAAAGTTGCCAAAACTTTATCATAATGCTGCGGTAGGGAATATAGGGAGCAGGCGGGCTCTTCTCTCCACTCTTTTCACTGGAGGAGAAAGTTTGGAAAATTGGATTAAATCCTGGGCTGAGAAGAGAGCAAATAAATTCTGTTTTCACTGTCAATTGGATGAGTGGGCTCCAAGCTATTTCACCCATCTTCTGTATGGACTTGAGTCTCTTTATTTATTTACACTTCTCCCCTTCTCCTGATTTAAGACTGTTTACCTTTTCTCATACGAAAATCAAAATTCCTCTTCACAACTTTCAACTTTCAGCTTTCAACTTTCAACTTTCAACTTGCCCTCTCTCTCCCTCCAGTCCCTCCCTAGATAAATACAGCTTTCAGGGGAAAATAAAATAAGCTAATCTCTGTACGCTCTTCTGGAAGCAGGGAGTAATGCAATGTGTGATTTCGCCCATTTCACTAATTTGTAGCCTTGGTAGCTCTCATCCTTCCATCTCCTCCATTTATTATCCTCAAAACTCGGATTCAAATTGAATGGGGAAGTGAAGTGAAGGGATTGAGTGGCCCCGTTTTTGTTTCCCATCATCCTCCTCATCATCCAATTTTAATCCCCTTTTTCCATCTTCATAAAAGAAGCGAGAAAAGAGGGAGACGCTTGTCTGGGCTACGTAGATTTGGGGGAGCAGGTGCAGGGAAAAAGTTATGAAAATAGTATCCCGGAATAGGAGACTTTTCAACTGATGTCTCTTTCTTTTAGAGACTGTCTCACTGGCTCACTGTCTCCGTCTCCAATCCATTCTCCATTCAGCATATATCTCCATCTCCGAAGAAAAGGTCAAAAAGAGGATCATTTTGTGGTATTCATGAAGGCCGCCCCTCCATTTCCTCCTTCTCCTCATATCACCTCTACACCATATATCCCTCCATTATTACTAACCATCAACATCAGCGAGACTCATCACCATGATCCTCCGCTGGCTTTCTTCCCTCATGAAATATTTAATGGGAAGAGGAAATATCTGGAGAGCCGTAAAGAGTTCATCTTCCACTTTTTGGAGGATCCTTGAGCCGCCATCACCATCAACGACAGGGAGCAGCATAGCAGGAGCATTCCGCTTCCTCAGACCAGGCAAAACTTTTTTGCCCTTGTCTTGTGTACAAGCAAAGTAGTGTAATTAGGGAGGAGAGCTCCCACATTCCTCCACAACTTTCTCCTTCAGCTGCTAATTTTCTCCGCGGAGTTAAGGCCTGGATCCTGGTCTCCCAGTCGGGAAAAAGACTTGTGGGTTGGGAAAGTATGTGAAAGATGCGAAAAGATTGGTGTCCCTCCCCACTAAAATCAATGTTTCCACTTGGTCTGCTTCAATATGGACCCAGCCCAAGGAGACGGCAGAGAAGGGAAGGAGGGAAAAAGAAATGTGCTAATATCAGGATCTATTTTACGACCACTTTCCTCTCCTAATCAAGCTAAAAAGTTGGGGCTTGTGGCTCAATAAAAGCGTGTCCACCTTCCATCAAGCATATACACCTCATCCTGTACCACCCAAAAAAATATTTAACGTGATTAAAAAATTCACAGGGTTTTGGAAAGTTGCTCTTTCTCCAGACTCTCTGCTGCTTAAGGGGATGTAGTGAAATAACACGTCCCTGATCGGGACACCAAATGTACCGCTACGCGTTACATACAAATCTGAAGCGGGCAGGTGTAAAGTTGACAAATTGTCGTTGCATCCATGTTACTTTAGGATTCATATCTGTCAGTGGGCAACTTCCAAGAACACGGACAGCGGTAGGTATTGTCTGGGGACTAGTGCCACTCAATCCTGTTGCCTCTTTCCTCTTTCTTTCTCAGCTACTCTGATGACCAAGATGGGGATGGCTCAAGGTCGGGAATTCAGAATGAGAACATACGTGTAGCTTTCCACCATCCCGTCCCTCTCTCATCATCATAAAGAGTGCAATCCTAATGTATACATCCATCTCGAACAGTTTATTTCCCAACTCCATTTCTCACTTCGTCATTTACTCAAAATCTCAAGCTGGTGGCTAGGCACCTTGCAAACTTCAACAAAAGAAAAGAGGAGGACAGATCGATAATAAAAAGAGATTAGCTGAATAGAGCTTTTATTTCCATTCCTCTAAGAGAATGTCCGACGAAAGTGTCCATTTCTGTGATGGCCACTTCCCAACTCATTTCAAGCTCAGTAGAAAAATAAATTGAAATGGGAAAAAAGAGAGCATAAAGTAGGTTTGCAAGTCTAATTGGGATTTTTGAAGGAGATCGCAGAGCCCATGTGCTTCATCTCTATCTCTTCCACGCGCAATTCCCATCGCCCCATTTCGAACAGAGCTGTCAATCTGACTGTATTGGATTATGGGACGCTGCTATCGTCACATCACATCACTCGATCAAATGTATTTATTTTTTTCTAATCCCAACCTCTGCCCCTCTTTATCTCTTTCCCTTTCCGGTTCGCTCAATTGGTGAGACTTTAGAGAGGAGTCAAGCATTGGAGTTGGCTGGCATCCGGGCTCAGCATTCAGCACAGTTTCCGCCAATGGAGCAATGCAGGAGGGAATGGGAATAAAAATATCTTTGCAAAGTGTTATTGGATTGAGGGAGAGTGAAGACTCTTGACTCTTCTTGTCCCTCTCACTCTTCCCGTGCGAAAAAAGCGAGCATCCGCTACATGCTTTATTAGAGTCTCAATTATCCTACGAGGAGACAACGGGAATCTTGTTCCAATCCTTTTCTCCTTCTCACTCAATCTTCCACTTTTGCAGACACAGAGTCAGCTCTTGGCTCATCTTCTATGCGAGTTTCAAGGATGGGAGGAGAGCTGTTTTGAAGAGAAAAAAATGGACCATTTTTTTCTCCTCTCTGTATTTTTTGTCGATCCATAAGCCAACTCGAATTGTGATCATAGTGGAGCTTGCTAATTGTAGCTAATTAGGTGAAGGAATGAGAGGAGACCAGTCATCAGATCATATCCTCCTCCGGAGAAGCTCCTCATTCCTCTTCACACCGTTGATCTCCTAGCCACATTAGCTTCCCTCCCTACGTTTCCGGTTCGTGAAATTTCTGATCATTATTAATGTAACCGAGGGGAAAGTCTTTCGTATCCGGTTTCCGGATTCTCACCATTAACTTTCGTCACAATTAGCAGAGTAGCGAGCATCATCTCAGTCTCGCTTACTTCAGTTTTCCGTTCTGTGCGCTGCACGCCGACCACTTTGCATGGGACTCCAGCCAGTTGGATGCTACTTTTCTTCTTCTTCACTTCACTTAAGCTGTGATCAGGATGATCTAGAGCTTGGAGGGTACAAGATGGATCAGGATTTTATTTTCCTTTTCTTCCTCCTCCGGTGAGTGAGTGAGCTGGAGGGATGGGATCTGAGGACATGGTTGTAAAATGAGGTTCGCCTCAGACATTCTGATGTCCTCTCGATACGAAACAATTGCTCAAAATCCAAACACAAGATTTGCTCAAAAAAGCGTTGTACATACGTTGTAAAAGTCCCAAAAATATCCTATCGAGTTCGCAAATAAAATTAAACCCTGACTATACGAGTGGGAAAACAGGGAATTGTCAACAGGAAGCAAAATAAAAGTAGAGCTAAGATAAAAAGAATATTTTCATTGACGTCATCATCATATCATCCCATTTGATATGGCTTGAAAGGAGTTCCAACCCGAGTTCCGTTTCAGATAGAGAGCGTCTTTTTTTTCTTTTTTTTTTTTACTTTTTCACTCGTTGTTTTAGTTTTCTGTTTGTGTTGTGAAGTTAGTGAATTGGTTGAGTTTTGGGGGAACAAGTAAGTGCATGAATAAAGAGTGGCAGAGTCAGTTACTCGTCTCACTCAAAGCAAATATTTCGCTCTACTTGAAACTTGATTGATTGTGTCATCAGCGTCCCTTTCCTCGTTTCAGATGGGAAGATGACAAGGAGGACATGTCGCTTACCATTTTCCATTGTTTGCTTTCAGCAGTTTGCTGTCATGTCGTATAGGTTAATCATGATGACAATGTCACTACTGGCCACTAGTCTGTGATAGAGCGAAAGTAAAATATATTTAGATAACTTTAGGGGAGGAGGGCAATTGCCCCCAAAGATACTTTGCTCAAGATGGCGATGATGTTTAGTAAGCTAAAAAATAAGGAGAATAATACTCTGACCACAACTACAGACAAGGACGACGGGGACCACCGGGGAGGCTACCGGACTCACCTGATTTTTGCCGGGAAACGGGATCCGGACGGGGGCGGTGGTCCTTCCAGTGTGACTCAAACAAGTTCCCACTACTATCTGGGAGGGCCTGCAACCACTTCATTTTCATCACATTCCACTCACCCATTCGGCCAAGCCCAGCAGCCCATCCTGAGACCAAGTAGTCAGGATAGGGGGAGGAAAGGAGGGAGCCGTCCTCCTGGGGAGGATGACTTTTTCAGACAATCCAGTAAACAGGTGAGCAGCTTCACTTGAGGCTCCATTACAATATGAACCTTTGTTATTTATGTTCCCCAAACACAAAAACTTATTATGCAATGCAACGAGTGAATTCAGCAGCTCATCATTCATATCACCTCTGCCCTGCCATCACTTCCACAAACTTTGGCAGTTGTACATACGTTCTGGCAATTTGCCATGATTCCACGATAAGCCTCCAACCAAACATCCTTGTCATATCTCACTTGCATGTGCTTGAAATAAAAAAGAGCTGAAAGGGCTCCAACCAGACTAAAACTTTTTTTGGGGACACGCCGGGCAAGAAAAATAAACAGTTCTCGTCATCATCAACAACAACATGAACCGTTTCCGTTTAGCATATGAAATGAGATGTTGGGTTTGAGTCGGTTTGACTAGTCTGGTGGTTGTGGTAAGTGGAGGATAATAATGGGAGCATTTCCCCTCCTCCTCCTCCACGCCCCCACTTGTACCCATCTTCTTGTTAATCCAGTTCCAATGATGATGAGGAGTGAAATGAGCTCTTCATTGTTAGCACGCCTCGTCCTGCATCCCTCCATTTCCTCTACATTTCCCAGCAGACTTGGACAGATCAAATGGAGTGTTTCGAGTTTTTTCACTTAGCCCCAAAACAACCTACCCAATTAAATTGCATGTAAAATGTCTGAATTCCTACTGCTGGCTTCCCTTGAAATGAAGAACTTGGATAGACATTATTGACAAGTTGACATTGACATCTGAATCAAATAGCAAGTTTTATTTTAGATTGGAAAATATTTGGACAAAAAGGCGAGCTAACTGGTCAACATTTTTTCATTCATCCCTGCAATGTCAATACCGATTTTTTTCCAAAATTACCAATGCTAAAGAACAACTGATCTGCCAATGTCAATAATTTACCTATTTTATTAGAATTTGGAGATATTCGCGGAAAGCAAAGGATTTATTGCAAAATTCCAAGTTCCTCCCATACCTACAGACAGAGTTAAAACTCGGATTCGGAGGCCAATACCGCCCGCACTCTAACAAGCTTGTGCAGGGACGAGAAAATTTTGGATGGGATCTAGTGCGAGTAGGAAATAGGAATGCGAGAGGAACATGGAGAGAGTGAGCAGAGCACTCTGAGCCTCTGAGCTTTTATTAGGGTATCGGGTTATTGCTATCGTTCATCGTTAGTAGTATTACTATTGACTATTGACTAGTATCACTAGTATCATGATCAGGCCCAAGGATAGGTAAGCACGATGAAAGAAAGTACATGACTCGAATGAAAGTTTTGTTGCCGTCGAGCAATTTAGAGACAATAACATTATTCATTGTTGGAGCAGAGAAAAACATTCCTTTCTCCCAAAATGCAATTTCCAATTTGTAGTTCCGTGCAGGGAATAGGAACGAGAAGGGCTATCCTACCTATTATCCCCTCCCTATTATCATCCCTTCCTCCAGGGGAATCCACTGGAATGTCTGGAAGCCTAGATGGATAGAGTCAACCAGTCAACGTCGCCGTATCACATCATCATGTCAGTGTTCTCTGACTGTCATTTCCAAAGTCAGTTTTCACTCCAAGCAAGTTTATCCTTTTCATTCTCAACTTGTCATATCTCCTAAAACAATGAGTGAACATTCTTTGAAAGTGGAAGGCATGGATTTGACGCACTTTCTATTGATCTTCCATGCATCCCCGACAATCTAGTCCTTCCATAGACTTCCATAGACTTCCACTCTCTCTCTTCACTACAGATACTTGGGATTATAAAATGATTCAGAGTAGGAAAAAAACGTGGGGGAGTCTTCCTCCAGGACAGCAAGCAGCTTACAATTTCATCATTTCTCCCCTGTGACTTTGGTGAGTTAGTGGAAGCGTGACGGTCCGTTCCTATTTACGCGCGGCCGGTGGTAGCCGCTGCCAAAAAAAACTTTTGAATGACTTCTTTTTGAGCATTTTTCTTCCTCTCGGCTATATTGTACAAGAGAGTTGTTGGGAGGTGCTGGCTGATGATGATGTTTGGAGGGGAATAATAATTTTTAATCAAAGCCAATAATGATGACAGGGAAAATGATTCCAAGCTATAATGGGAATGTTGCCCAGAACCGGTCCCAATGTGTGCCACTCTCAGCTTGACTCTGCTCTGTTTTCTTCACCGTTCCCAAGAATGTTTTGCTCTCATGCATTCCAATGGCAACCCAGCCAAGTGCCGCCGCCGTCGCCTTGTCCTTCCACTCCACCATGCATTGGGGAAAACTTTCATAGTCATATTCAAGGATGATGATATTATGGTATGGTATGATATATGGTGGTGGTTGGCCATCGTCACTCCTTTCTGTGGTTGAGCAAGAAGGAGGAGTAGCCAATAGTCAGTTGGTGAGAAGGAGCATAGCCCACCTCACCTGTTCTCAAATTCCCCGTGAGACAATTTGTAAAAAGGACTCTGTTCCCAAGTGACGAGTAAAGTGCGCAGGGAATCGGTGCCTTTCTATAAGTAAATCCAATGGAGCTCTAAAGCCGGCAGATTAAAAGATTAAGAGTTTTTGGTGGGGAGCGTGTGACCAATTTTCAAGGTAACCTGCTAATCCGATCCATGTCTCCCGTCATTTGCATCTTGCACTCATTTTTCAATCTCCATCATGACAGTCGCACTCGGTTCAGGACCCCACACCATTTATTCTTCTCCTCCCGTACAGCTATTGTCTGTTCTAGTGTTCTGCTTCAAAAGCTAACCTTCATTTTACTCCAAGAGCAAACTTTGTTCTCCTCCGAACCTGATCAAGTGATCATGCTCAAAATGGGATGAGTTGATCAAGTAAAGGCAGGCAGCATCCACCTAACACCAACCCTAGTGAAAGAAACTGTCTTTTTTATTCCTTGGTTGATTATGTTCCGTTCCTTATCATCATCATCATTGTCATAGAGAGGAGATAACTCAATTTATACAGAGCAGAGGATAATTACGGAATTCATATCGCATCCTCCCGGAAATTAATTACAAGTTGAAACATCCTATCATCGTACCATCACCATCCCAACAGGGTTAGCGTAAAACGTTTCTCCATTTACAATGAAGACTTGGCTTGAAACTGGCGTGGAAGTATTATTGTGCCAGGATGATGCATGAGTCA
This sequence comes from Lepidocyrtus paradoxus, assembly GCA_034696885.1. NCBI lineage: Eukaryota > Metazoa > Arthropoda > Collembola > Entomobryomorpha > Entomobryidae > Lepidocyrtus > Lepidocyrtus paradoxus. Next base: position 21,899 of record JAQGAH010000574.1, on the reverse strand, counting down.
TGATTTGAGAGTTTGAGTGTCGGCGGAAAATGATTGATTTTTTGTTCGGGTGAAAATCGATTTATTTCCCTTTTTTACAAATGCAAACAGCCCAGATAGTATTTATTTAAAGCGAGACGGCTTGCCTAATGTAGGAAAGAGGGAGGGATAATTTTCCTCCAACTCCCGCTCAACAAGAACATGGCTTTCTTTCTTGGATAAGAGTGACGAGTGGGAATTGAGGCAGGAGGCAGGATACACACACCTTTCCAAGTTTCCAGCCAAACTTTGTTATGCCTTACACGAAAACAACTAACTAGCCAAAGAGAAAGAGAGGGAGAGAAAGGAAGAGAGTCGGTCGGAGAAAGAAGGAAAGAAAATTGCCCTTTGCAACTCAGCCCATGTCTTATTCCTGCTTGGACAAGTTTGGGAATAAAAATAGTTTGGCTGAGTTGCGTTGCGTTACTCTGCTTGCTCGTTGAAATTACGCTGCGGATAGTGGAATGGACTGGGAAATTGTAGAAATGTGGCCGGGGCTGTGGAAAACACTATGTACCCAAAATTTGACTTGGCCTTGTTGTGCGGATATGGATTGTGGAGTGGAGGAAGACAAGAAAATAACCACTTATAACCCGCCCAGCTTTAGCATGAGCACAAGAAACACCGCTTTTAGTTAATCTTGGATTCGTTTAGTATGCGAATCATTAAATTTTACAATGCCAAATGAGTGACTGTACAGATTGAGGGAGATTTGCACTCTGTCGGATTCTGTTCCAGTTGGGTTTATCTTAAAAAATCCCTAGATTTTGAGTATGGATGAATAGCATCCTGCCGTACGCCTGCCTGCCTGCCTATCTAGTATGCAAATGGAGGCCAATAATAAAATATTTTGGAGTTGTTTGTCCCACTTGTAAGGAACATTTGACAGTTGCTCCGAGAGCCTGAGTCTACTTGTCTTTCTACTGTCTTCTTCTCTCCACAAACCATTCTCTTTCTTTACAACTCACTCGGGACAGCATGCAAATGGAGGAAGGGAATTACCATCCCTCCAACTACTATACAAATCATGTTATTCCTTCTCCAATTCCCCCAACGTCCAATTCCACTGAAGGATAAACCCATCTAAAAGATGATCTCTTCCTGTTTTTTTAATTTAGGTGAGCTTCGGAGGCAGTGGTGGCCCACCCGTGGTATTTACGGCAACCGGAGGTGGCCTTGTTGGGGCGGCCGGGATAGTGAGTAGCGGAATCGGGCTGCCGGGTCCTCACCATCCCTCCTCCTCCTTGTATGGTGAGGACCCCGGGAAGCCAGGGATGCTGGAGGTGGTCGCAGGACTTTCACGAGATTGCTTTATCATTCCACTAGCTTGCGTGGAGCGCTTCCTCCCTGCCGGTCTCACAGTAAGTTCAAACTACTTTCCTTCATCTCACCACTCATTCTCTCTCCGCAAACCATGAAAGAAAATTAGCTGGAAGCGGATTATGCATATTTTTCCCCACTAACTCCATTACCCCCATTGGTCCCATTATCACCAACCAAACCAAGCCATTTCTGTTTTGTGAAGAAAAAAAATCCTTGGAGAAGGCAGCCGTTGCCTTACTTTCTTGAATGTCCTCTGCCCTCGCATGCATGAATGCATAATGAGCGGAATGAGCTGGCGGAGTAGAAAAATGGGACAGGAAATAAATGACTAGACTCCTCATTCACTCTCCTCACCAATTCACCAATTCACCAATTCACCAATTCACCAATTTCTTCCTTTCTTCCTAATCCAATACGAAATTTGCACGAGCCTTTTTTATTATTCTCTCGCCTTCTTTCTTTATCTGGTGAGATAAATGATTCCTTTCCCTTATCCAACAAGACAAATTGATGGTTGGAAAGTGCGCTAATGGATTTGATGAGGAGGGGGAAACTCTCATCCATCATCCATCATCCACGCCGAAGAAGAGAGGAGGAAAAAATTAATTGGACCTGAGGACTATGTGGAGAAAGCTGCCTATTAATTTGATAGCAAGAGGGGATTAGAGACACACCTGACTCCATTCTAACTTTTCCTCCCCATTCCATTTTCCATTCTCCATTCCTCCAAGAGGACAATGGAAGGGGAGAGGATGCAGGTAGCAACACTGGGAATAGTGGCAATGTAAAATCAAGAAAATTCCCATTTCCCGGCTTCTACCATTCCCGGTCCTTGTAAAATTTGACGAGAGAGTCCTTGTAAAATCGAGTGGAGATGGAGGGAAATGGGGAAAGCGTTTGCTTTCCCTCCAATTTCCATAAGCACGGGATTTGGGCTCGTTTCCCTAATTCTGCTATTCCGAACTGCGAGAAAGTGCAGTGGTGGTTGTGTGGAATGGATCGAGTTGTTCTGAGGAAGAGGCTGATGGCTGGAGTGTTGAGATGGAGTGAAAGTGGAATTCTCCCACATGATCTCCCATGAATGCAGCGTAAATGTCCCGTGGAATCCCATCTCCTCCGAAAGGAGTTAGAACAAGGCCCTGCTCGTTATTGTTATTGCTCTCCCTCCGAAATGGGTTTGTTCATTTGATGATGGAACGAGTCAGAAATAAATGGATTGACGACCTCCGCTTTCACATAAGCTCCAGCAAGGGATCATCACAACCATTTCCATTCTTTCTCTTTTCTCTTTTTTTCTCTTTTCCAGTTGCCGGAAGTCAAGTCGAAAGGCAACAATAACTCCACTACAGCTCATAGCCAGCATTCGACTACTCCCCACCACCACCCTGCTCATGCGGTGGGGGCTCCAACTCCCCTCAATGTGCTAGAGGTTGCCGACCCCCAGCTAGCCATCGTGGTCCACCTGATGACCCCACTGCTCAGCCTCGCCCCTCCTATGGACTCCCCCCAGAGTCAGCCCGAGCGGGTTCAACGAGCATTGGCCATGCAGCTGTTGCAGAAAGCGGCGGGGGAGCGGCAGGCAAGTCACGGCCTACTTCTCGCTTCCATGGAAACCGGTTGTAAGTTCACCGTTTGATCAATTTAGTTAACTCAACAAGATAAAAAAATGAACGATCCATTTATTTCAGGAAATGAGGTGAACTTGAAAAAAGTAGGGCGTGGATTTTCCCATTTTTTGCTCTCCTCATGTTGTTGTCTGGCCAAGCTCGTGTATCTGCACCCGAGCGAAAGTGGTCGTTGTTGTTGCTCTTGCTTCCATTGTTCATGGACTCCCCTTCCCCATAGAACAACAAACTTGAACAGAGGGCATGGGAAACTCGGCGTAATATTTACTTTCTCCATTCCGTTGTGGAAAAGAGAGAGCCAGAGCTAGAGCGAAAGTGAGAGTGAGAGAATGGAGTGAGCTGGTGCTCATAAAAAAGATGAAAAGATGTTTTCGCTCCACTAAGCAAAAAAGTCGGACCGGAGCCAGAAAGAAAGCGTACATAGCGAACACGGTGACAAACAATTTGGCATGGGATGGGCTCCGCTTAGTCCTGGAATCTTCTTGTTTTCCTTTACCAGATCGGAACATGTCCCTGAGAAACACTCTGGCAATAATGCCACGAGACTTGAACACAATCAGCCTCCCTTCCTCTACAGCTCCCCCATTCCCATTCCCAACCCCATTTTTACTTTACGTTTTTCCCCGTAATTCAAGGGAAAGAGACAGAGACGGACACGAGGAGAAATGAAGGTTGGATGAAGTTGGATGAAGTGAGACTGACAACCAACTCACGTCACACACTTTTCAAAAGACAGGGGGAAAAGGCGTCTTCCCTTTTTAAATCCATTTCCCTTCATATTGTCCTCTCTCCGGAATAAGAAAACGTCATGAAAGACTCTCCAGCATTTCACTGTCTCCATTACCATTATAGAAACCTGGATATAAAAGTAGTGAGGCAGATATACAGGCCCTTTTCTCCGCTGTCTCTCCTCTCTTCAATTTCTCTTTGTGAAGTTGATTGGGAAGATGATGTTTGATAGGAGCCATTATCACTTTTGGTTCGGCTCCTCGATTAATGATGATGATGACGCTGGGGAGGAGGTTGTTCAGGTTGTTCAAGTTGTTCACGTTGATTGGAGGAGGAAAGGTTCATCAGTTTCAACTCAGGCATGCTATTGATCCTTTTCCTCTACTCATTCTCTGCTAAAAGCATGCCATGCGATATCAGACACTTGATCAGTTCCCCCCATCTGCTCTCTCCGCATTCCTCATCTGGAGGTTCAAGTGCCTTCCTCAAATCATCGTCAGCTTCTCATGCTGATCACTATCATCTCATACCATCCACCACCAATCAACTCACAAATGTTGGGAAGGGAGCAGCGCGTTCCATACTACAATTGTATGAACGTCCGGTGCCCGGTGTGCGGTCCCACGTAAACAATGAGCCACTTCTTACTGTCCACAACAATTTGATACAGTTGAACAGTGCAGGAGCAATTATTGGGAACAAAAATGATCATGCAGTTCCCTCCATACTCACAATCCACATCCTTCCTATATGAAATGGATAATGGAGAGAAGATATAAATAAAAATAATAAATCTCTTCAATTCCCATTTCTCCCTGAGAATAGGGAAGCAAGCCGTCCCCCATTAGCTTAACAACTCACAACTCTTCTGACTAAGAGCAAGACTGAGAAAATGGAGACCCTATCCTATTGCAAACTGCAACGCCGCTTTCTTTTGGAGTAGTGGAATGTGGAGTAACGAATGACGACTTATTGTCTCCTTATTTATTATGTTCCCTGTGAAAAAGTAACATTCGCAATACATTGATTGGATTTGCATAGGAATGAGGAGAGAAAAATGGTTTCATGTCGGAACACACTCTCACTCACTCACTCACTCCATTTCCACTCGACAACAAAAGAAGGAGGAGGCAGCTTTTTCAAAATTCTTCTTCCTTTCTCCATCTTCTCGTCTTTCTCTGAAAAAAGTGAATCGTAACGAGAAAAGTTTTTTTTTTCTTCGTTCTGGTTGTTGTTGTTGTTGTTGTTGTTGGAGTGTTTGTTGCGCGGAATGTCTCCGTTCGATACGTATTATATCAGCTTGTTTGGTGCCGATCAAGTTCATTTTCCCCCTAATCAGCCTTACTCGTCGTGATCATGATCCCTCCAACCTTCACGGGTGATGTAAAAGGGAAGGAGAGTGTAGATAAAAATTTGAGGGAAAGTATAACGAGAAAGCTTGTTAAAGTTAAACTCTTGAGGAAATGCTGAATAAATTTGAGAGAAAAGTTTCATTTTTTCTGCACGCCAGACGCAAACTTTCTCCCAGTTTATATTAAGGGGCACGGCTGGGGAGAACATTAGGAAGGGATACGTACATTAAGCTATGAAGCCAAGGTATCAAGCATTAGGAATATAATAATCGAGTCATTTAAAAGAATTACACTTGTTAAAAGTTTGCCAATTTATTTTATTATTTTTTCACTCGGAAGATGGAATAAGTTAAAATTCAATCGACTTTCACGAAAAAGTCCTTCTTCCTCCGTAGAATGTAAATTAGAATGGGAGAAAGCAGCGCTTGGGCTGACTTTCTCTCCTTCTCTCTTTCTCTCTTTCTTCCAGATCATCGAAGTCCAAATTGAGTTGAAAACTTTTTCCTCCCATTGCAACTTAAAAAGAGATAAAGGGAATGGTGCTTCCTCCCCTCCTACCACAAATATCAATTGATACACCCACTTACTCCAGTAAATTCTGTTGGAACACATGGATGGGATGTGGGATGATGCTGGCCAGGTGGCAAAACCTGGAGGAATGAGAAGTGGTGGGAGAAAGATATATGTCTGCAGATTTGCGAATGATGATTGGGAAGCGGAGTGAAAAGAATGGGAACGAGCTGGGAGCATGATGAGCCGACTCTAATTTAATATGCTGAGTTGGCCACTTTTTTCTCTTCCGTCTCAAGGCACAATGCGACTAGCTGACATGAAGATCCCAAGAACTGTGTCTCGGATTGTGTTCTGAATGAGGTGGAAACACTTTTTATGGCGGAACACACAAAGCAACATTTTTTTGTTTGGAGCATGTTTTGTGGAGGCATGGAGTCGGGTTGATTGGATGAAGGTGATGTGGATGGGGATGGTTAGCCACCTCAGTAGAAATAAAGCAGACTCATAAAAAAACTCAATTTGGCAGAGGGACTTTGAGGAAAGGAGAAATGGTCTGTTTTATTGCGTCCTCGTCTCTCTAGCCCTAGTCAATCTTCTCTGACCAACATATGTATATATCCCCACATTTTATATCCCCTTTTTCCGTCACCACCTAACTAAGTAGCCCATGATTCAATGTGGGGACTCGAGATGAGATTGAATTGGGAAGGGAGAGGCCTCATCTCTGGGAGAGTGACATGAATGGGGGCGGTTAATTAGTACATGGAAACAAATGAGAATGTTGTATGCATATACTTTCCTAGCTGACTTCCCTATGATGGCCCTGTACACAGTGCAAAAGATGAGGGTGGATGTCAACGATTTTGTGGAAGCGAGCCGGAAGAACGCGTTGGAAATGTTCGAGCCGGGAAACATTGGCCACTGTGGAGATCATTTTTTCCATCTGTGCCGGGAGGTGGCCACCATCGCGCGACCTCCGTTGGATCCAAACACCACTCTCGCCAACAAGGGAGATGGCCATGCTGGGAATTCAGCCTCCACCGGCTATATTGTCAGCATTTTCCGCGTCTTTGAGGGGGACGATCGAGAGAAACTGGAAAGGAATTGGTTGTACTGGACAGGTGAATAGTCAAATAAGAGAATAATGAAAATGAACTTATGAACTCAATAGCTGAACCCATTCATAAATTATCTTCATTTTAAATTCCATATTTTATTTTCTGAAACAGGAGCCCGGACACTTTATCGCCACCTCCCAAAAAGTGTTGGACTCCGGAGGATCACCCTCCACAAGTCCGCCGCCCTCCGTGGGGACAAGCTCTATCTTCTTCTTTGTGAATGTGCCAATTTTTTGGAGAATGTAAATTCTGCAGCACAACTCCTTCCCGCGCTGAGAGCAAGGTTGTGTGGATACACCGGGATTTACCGGGTGGCCGCTGCCTTCTAGCAGTGCCGCTTCCTCCCTGTCACAGCCGCAGCCACCTCCAATGGCTCCAATATCAACTGCAGCAATCACTTCATGAGATTATACATATTCATCACTTTTCATTCGTTCATCGAGAACGGGACTCGTAACTTCTATAACAAACAATGAACAAACAAACAAACAAATAGGAACCTATAGCCAACGCGCATAAGAAGGAAGAAAACAAGAACAACCAACCTTTAAATCATCCCATAATTATGTCTACGCCTAAAAAGTTAATTTTTGGCATCGTTAAAATTGGAACGTCGTTTTGCAAATGCACTGCTTACCCTTGTTAGCAGGAGAAAAAGGAACAAGAAAATATTGCATATTTGCACACGTCGCACAAAGATATAACCGTAACCGTTATAGCTTCTATATAGCTTTGCACCAATCAACCACAGCAAATAACTATCTACTACCCGAAGGGAAAATAAATATTTAAACATTGGAAACAAAGATAACAAAACTTGTAAAATTGGGCTTAATGTAATTCTACTTAACTAAACTAAGGACAAAAAATCACCAAGATGAACGCTTAAAAGGAGAAGAAAAAAGATTTCAGAACACAAAAATTGTGAAATGGAACTATATTTTAGACACATATCTAACTAAACTACCTAAAAGGGATTCACTCACAGTTAAGAACTCTAATTCCGAAAGTACTTACATACTTGCTAATTATGTTAGGCGGGATTGGAAGATGATTATAGCATTTAAATAAATGTTACTATTTTATCAAATTTGAAAAGGTGAGAAAATATTTAAGCGCAATAATTAGACCGGAACGGTTGCAAATGTACAGCTAATTTTACACTAACCTTAAGCAACTAAGTTTTAGGCTAACCGAAGAGTATAATACCGTTGGGGCGATAATTTTTTTTGTAGGAGAAAATGACGAGCCGATTGTTTTACAATGAAGCATTAGAGTAGATCAATGGCCACGCCAATCTATTCTGTGAAATATCAATTCAGTTCAGATCCATGCATTTTATTTTGAGAGAAAATCGCGATGCGTTCGTTCGACTTTTTGCAACTTGATAGCTATTTAATAAACTTAAACTGTTGTCTAATTAGTTAGGAAGTCGGGATGATTAAAAATATTAATTATGATTACTGTCAATGTGTCCTTGAGTGAAATAAAGCGAAAGCAATGAGGTTTTTGTGCACGTAAATGTCGAATGTGATGGGAGCTCAGCCCATTTCCCTCTTTATTCTCCCTCCTTTACTTTCAGTCAGCAACATCATCATCCCCTTTTTAGCAAAAAATTATCCAAATTTGACAAGCATGACAATTTCAAAAAACTCCTGATAATGATCAAGTTAAAAATAATGACAAGTTATCCTCTGTCAGGAACAGAACAGTGAGCTTGAAGCTAAAGTGATCCAATTCCTAATGCTTGGAACAGCCGAACCTAGGCAACCTAACCCTAAACCAAAAAGGACCTTTCTGCGCGGCTACTCATAAGAAATGTTCTTAGGGCTGCCAACGAGCTTGGATAGAGACACTTATCAATAAATGACGGCTTCAGACAAATCTCACTTCCCCCGACAGCCGAAGATATGGACAAGCCTTCTGAAATAAATTAACAGAGCACTACAAGCCCTCCCCCCAATGACATTATTAAACACTTTCTCTTTTGTCTCACCTCGTCGAAGTTTTCTGGAACAAAGGGAAAAAAGAGATTGCTATCGTTCAGGGTGGATTTAAACCTTTGCTCCGCTCTCATAACACAAAAATACTCATTAGATGTTGTTATCATCACTTCATTTCATAACTGGAAGAAAACGCAATAAAAATTGATGTGGAATGCTGAGGGGATGTCCTAAGCTATATATGGGAATTTCATGAATGACTACAGCAATGCACGTTCCATAAACAAGACTCACTCAAAGCTAGGCTCTTTTCCTCAGAGTCATGTTCAACTTGCATAAAGATTCTGAATGAGAAGACCTTCATTTTTTTTGCTGCCAACATCTGCTCCTCCATGCGATATCATTATCATTGTCATTAGAATAAACGCACTTTTTACACCTTCCCATCCTCTGCTCCATTGCTCCATACATTGTACATGTGAAATCGAAATGTGAGCATGCTTTTAGGGAGTCTCTGTCAAAGCATGTTCCCTTCTCCCACAACACAACTGTATGTATTGATATTGGCAAACCCACAAATTCAGCATCTTTCAACTTTTTCATTTCCGCGGAATGAGTAAAAATTGTAATAATGTTGTAAAAACTGAAAGTGGAACCTCGGATCCGGCTCCTGACCTCTATGCATGAGGTGAGTTACGCATTGTTCGTGCAGTTTGCATTAGTCCATTGTCATCATTACCTTACAGAAAAGTAGTCAAAACGTATTTAAATTGGATTTTTTATAGCTAAATCTGGATTTATATTGCCGGTAGATTATGAAAGTATCCGCATGTCACTTCCCCTTTCTTCCTCTCGCCCCTGAAAAATCTTGGTTTAATTATTCATTTTTTCTATATGGTTGATGGTGCATTATTGGTGGAAGAAATTAGGAATTCCGGAAGTGTCAACTGAATGGATGGGAATGGCACTCTTGTTGCATGGGAATCGTGAGTTCGTGAGTCGTAGCAAGCTAATCTAAGCTTTGTAGTTTGATTTAAGGGATGCATGGGTGATTGAAGTAGGTTCAAGTGAAGGAGGATGCTATAGGGTGGGAGTTTACGTAGTTGTAACTTTCCGAAATCAAAATCTTGGGAAAGCGCTGATGAAACAAGTACATCTTTTATCTTTTGTGAAGTGAGGAGGAGAGATCCTATTTCTTTGCAAACCTCCTGCTCAGTATCGATTACTTTCCCCCTCTCCCTCCCTCCCGGTTATCCATCGGTCCCCTTGCTTTGAAATCCTCCAGTTGAGCTGGGAAGGCGAGATGAAGATGCAAACGGAGCTAAGGGTCTGTACTCTCAACTGCTGGGGAATCCGGATTGTCTCAAAGGACAGGGTGGCCCGCATGACAGCAATTGCGGAGAAGCTGGCCACGGGTGACAGGGTGACTATGACTTTGTCTTTCTCCAGGAAGTGTGGACCACAGAGGATTATGAACGGATCACGACCCGGACGGGGGACGTGCTGCCTTACTCCCACTATTTCTTTAGTGGGGTGATCGGAGCTGGAATTTGCATCTTCTCCAAGTCCCCCATAAAGTCCGCCTTCTTCCACCAGTGGGCAGTGAATGGTACATACATAAGATCCATCATGGGGACTGGTTCGGCGGTAAAGGGATTGGAATGGTTGAGGTGGACCATCGAGGACTCAAAATTAATTTGTACACAGCTCATGTAAGTTGGCCGTTCCTCCAAACTTTACCTCATTTATTTAAATTTAAACAAAACAGATTGGCTCATGCAGGTCTTGTTAATCCCCACCATTCAGCTCCACGCAGAATATAATCAAAGGAATGACGAATATCTAGCCCATCGTGTGACTCAAGCCTTCGACACTGCTCAGTTCATACATGTCACTTCGAAAGATGCGGATGCCGTCATCGTTGGAGGTGACCTTAACACGGAACCAGGTGAAAAAACAGAACTCAATATTTTGTTCGGGGGAAAATGACAAGTGATAAAATACTTCACAGGTAACCATGAGAAGCTGAGCACTTTCTCATACGCACGCAAGGATGCGAAAATTGCGACATTTGCGAGCTTGAACACGCAACTTTATTGCATGTAAAATTAGATCTCAATTCTCAGACCATTTATTTTGTAATTTTGAATATATTTGAACTTCGGTATGACTTATGTGAGTGTGTGAAGTGTGAAAAATTATTGCAAATGAGCTTTGCGTATTCCTTAGCAAAGGTCGTAAACAAGGTTTACGGAATTACTCGAACAAAAAGTGGAATTATCTGCATATTTATATTTGGTCTCAAAATCCTCAACCTATAGTTGGGTGGGGATCCAACCCTTTTCATTTATTTATATCGTATCGGAGAGATGATTTGACTGACTATAATATCTATGTGCAAGTGTGATGTTCCGAGGAATATAAAGTGGGTTGGAAACTGGAAAGTAAAAACCACACAGAGCTACTTATTAGTTCTTGCCTAAATGCATGACTTCAGGTGACCTGGCCTATCGTCTAATCGTCCATACGGCTAACCTCCGGGATGCCTATGACCAAGTTAATCTAAAACTAAGAAGCCCTTCCCTCTCTACCTGCGACACTGTCCGATATACCTACACGCCCAGCTCCGTCCTACAATCGAATCCGCATGGGAAACGGCTAGACTACATCCTCTACCGGGGTTCCAAACCCCATTTCACAGTAAAGGCCAGCCGACTGGAGACCCGTGGCCTGACAGAGTTCCCGGTCAACCTTTTAGCTACTCTGACCACGAGGCTGTTGTCTCTGTAATCCAGATCATCAAGTCCTCAAACCCAGCTTTCAAGTCCTTATCTTCCACTGAGGAGATGACAGTTAGGAAGGATGCTTTGGAGAAGGCCGTCTCCATTTGTGATCACGCCTTAAGCGCCCTCCAAACCACCAACAACATGTACATTGTGCTTAGCCTCGCCATGTTTGTTCTGTTCTCGATGACCGCCGGTCTGGAGCTGAATGCTTATCAGGCCCCGTTATATCCATCTCCAGATTGATTGCATTGCTCGTTCTTCTCTTTTCCATCTTTATGAGTGAGCCTTGTCAATATATCAAGAGTCCATATTCCAAACTACCATTTTATTACCAGTCTTCACTATTTGTCTCCTTTTAATTTCAGGCGTCATCTGGCATCGAATGGAGGTCCACGGGATAGTCGCAGGGAAGCTTAGCATGTTGATAGAACTAGGAAAGCCGCTGGAGCCTGATACAGAAGTCCTCCCCGAAAAAGACATAATCATCGGGAAGGGGTCTGAAACATGGTCAGAGGTTGATCCCACCGAATGTCTTCCCTAACGTTAGAAATTCAAATGCAGATTCAGCTGGGAAGAAGATTAATCAGCGTAACGCTACGCCCCTCATCTACCAAAGTTCAACACTCCGTGCAAGAATTGTTGTAAGGAATAACCTTACAGGCATAGTATAGGTATATATATTAAGTAGGTAATAATAATAATAATAAGTAGGTTAAGGGACAGAAAGAGGAGGAATGTCATTTCCTTTGTCTGCGTCTTGGGTGGCGAAACTCCTCCGCCTATATAAACCCGAAGACGACGGTCGAGGGGATCTCAGTCAGCCTCGGACTCTGGTCAAGCTCACAGTGATTGTGAGCTTTCCCCAATGCGCACAGTGATTGTGAGCGTTGCAACCAGAACGCAGAGATTGCGTTCACTCGCACCTGGGATTGGAGCGAGGGATGAATATGAATATGGTATAGGTGTAACTCATAGAATTACTCAGATCAGATTTAGTCAATACAATAAGCTAGTTCAAAAGTATACAAGATGTGATACTAATTTACTAAATAGAATAAATAGTAATACTGTCTAGCAATCCAAAACCACAAGTCTATTCATAATTATTATGTTACGTCTACCTCCATCTACAGACGTTACATAGAACTATGTGTACAGATGGAGTTAATACCAGGATACAGGGAGAATCTTCCTCTTTTAAAAGAAATGAATAAAAACAAAACGGGTGTGCATGCGCCCATATACGGCTCCCACGGAGCTATCTCATGCCATTGTTAATACAGAGGACAACAGGGGAGGATCAAAACAAATTCTTCTCGTAATTTTTAGTGGTTTTCAGTGATTAAAAATTATTTAAAGTGACTTCTACATTAATACAAACGTACATTTATAGACTATCGACATTTCGCTACTGAATAGCATTAAAGTTTTTGAAGTTTGTTTTTAAATTATGATAAAAAATTAAGAAAATCAGAGCACCGACAGTTTGAGCTTTGGCAAGGTTAAGTGCAGTGCCTTATAATGTCGAATGATGAGTTTCTTTATAACATAAGGTATTTGGCTGTCATCAGTGAATGACGTAGAGCTAAAATAAAATTAAGAATTTTAAAAGTTTCAAATAAAACCCGGAGCATCTCTGAATGAGAACGGGTCATGGTTGTCCAGCGAGGCACTTTGAGTGAAAGCTTTTGATTAATAAAACCTGGAGTATCTCTGAATGAGAACGTGTCAAGTTGTCCAGCGAGGCACTTTGAGTGGAAGCTTTTGATTAATAAAACCCGGAGCATCTCTGAATGAGAACGGGTCATGGTTGTCCAGCGAGGCACCTTGAGTGAAAGCTTTTAATTAATAAAACCCGGAGCAGCTCCGAATGAGAACGGGTCATGTTTGTCCAGCGAGGCACTTACTTTCTAATATTTGATTAAATTTAAATTTATACTTATTTTATTCTTAGATTCCGAAGCGTCAGAAACTGCTCAGCAGCCCTTCTCTTAATGAATCAATTGGCAAGATTGTCCCAAGCCAGTGCCAAATGCTCAATGAGTTAAAATCCGCTGGAACTGTTTGTACAGAAAATGAAGAGGAAACGGAAGACGACCCAGGTGATGGGCTGGACGAGGAGTCCAATTCATTTGGTGTAATGTTTTAACCTTCACCCCCTCCGAACGATCCCGGAAATGACGACTTTTTTTTGCTCCATTGCAAGATAAAGTAGAGTCCAGGAGTTTGGACCTGGACCTGGACCAACAATTCTCCCAGAAATTGCCGAAGGGATGAAAAAATGTGAAACACGGCCACTTTCATCGGAGAGTATTCCCAAATGGTCGAAGATTTTGTTTGTACCAGAAAACTTTAAATCATGATGGTCCCTAAGATGAGCCCAAACATCTGGAACAACTTACCTGGGAAAGCCAGGGTCAATGACTTAAATATACAACAACATCAACAAATGATTTCAATGGGCTTAGTCACTCTTACTCAAATTGCTCAAGAAATAGCTCTAAGAAAAAATTCGCTTCCACCACAGTTGGGGCAAAACATTTTACCGCTGTGCAAAAATGGAGCTAATGTACTGCGTCACGGATATCAGTACATTTCAAAACGTCGATCAGAGGTGAAGCAGTACCTACAACCAGACTACGTGGGAATATGTAATTCTACCACACCCGCTACTGAACTTCTTTAGATGATTTAAAAGAAGTTGCCAAATCTTCAAAAGCAGCCCAATAAATCCAGAAAATTAATCAAACGTAAACATGGAAGCAACAGAATACGGATGTATATTAAGAATTGGCGGAAAATTAACAGCGACAGTTTTATATTAGACATAGTTAAAGGTTTTAAAATTCCGTTCACCCATAGACCAATGCAACTTAGTGAACCGACTGAGCATAATTTTTCGGTTAAGGAAGTAGATTTGATAGACAAAGAAATTGCAAAGCTACTATTATCAAACGCTATTGTTCGTTCAGACAAAGAAAAGGATCAATTTGTATCGGATATTATCTCACTTCCTAAAAGTGATGGAAAAATTAGGTTGGTTATCAACCTCAAAAACTTAATTTTAACCAATTTGTGGAGTGTTCCCATTTCAAAATGGAAGATTATCGAACGGCCAGAAATCTGATTCAGCGAAATAGTTATCTGGCGGTCCTTGATCAACGGGAGGCTTATCACGCCATTCCAATTGATGCCCAGTATCATAAATATTTAAAATTCCGTTACAAAGGCAACCTATATAATTACACATGTTTGCCATTTATCTTTAAACGTCGCTCCTTATATATTTACAAAATTAATGAAACCGGTTTTTGCTACACTGAGGGAGCAAGGATTGTTATCAGTGGTATTTTTAGACGATAGTTAGCACCCACGGAGCTGGAGTGCAGAAAAAATGTTAAGGAGGCGATAAGTCTGTTTTCATCGCTTGGGCTACTAGTACATTATGAAAAGTCGGTTTTTCAACCAACAAAATGTGTGAGATTTTTAAGATTTATTTTCAATTCAAGTACTGGGACACTTTCGTTGCCAGGTGACAAGAAAAATAAGATAATTAGTATGAGCATACAATTAGTTAATCAATCAGAGGTATACCGCGATCTTTAGCAGAGTACAATAGGGTACTCACTTCCGCGTTACCTTCGGTTCCATATGGGTCATTATATGTCAAGCAATTAGAATATGAGAAAGTGCAGGGGCTAAAAGAGAGCGCTAATGATTATGCCGGAAAGATTCACCTGTCAAACGAAGCCAGATTGGATATCTAATGGTGGGTTGACCACATTTCTGTCGCTTCGCGACGTCTCTACCAATTTAAATATGATGTCACAATGTACACCGATACCTCTCTGACTGGCTGGGGTGGCGTTTATAATGACATTGAAACTAGAGGTGCTTGGGACGCTCAAAGAAAGAAACTTCACATTAATTAACTCGAGCTTACTGCAATTTTACTAGCCTTACAGTCTCTTTGTTTAGATCGAAATGTTCATATATTATGAAGATGTGGCAATACTACTGCTGTGGCTTATATAAATAATAACGGAGGTTGCCGTGGTACAAAATCTCATCTAATTACAAAAGAGATTTGGCAATGGTGTGAAATGAGAGATATAACACTATGCATTCTATATTTACACCAAACTTAAAATACCAAGCTGACGCTCTGTCTCGGGAAATCAACGATCAGTCAGATTTCATGCTAAATCAATTTTCATTTAATGATAAATGCTTAAATTTTTATACACCTGAAATTGATTTGTTTGCGTCAGAGCACGCAAAGCAATGTTTTATTCATGGTTTCCGTACCCGGGCTCTAGTGGGTAGATGCATTTACTCAAAACTGGACAAATCACTTTTATGTGTTTCCGCCATTTTGTCTGCTGAGTAAGGTTTGCAAAAAATTATAGTTGACAATGTGTCAGGTATAGTGGTAGCGCCCTACTGGCCAAGACAGCATTGGTATCCGCTATTTAAGTTACTATCAATAACGGATAGGCTTATTTTATCTAAACTGAATTTATTATTTTGTCCCTTTACTAATAAGACTCACGACTTGAGCAATCAAATCAAGCTAGTTGCAGCAGTTTTGTCCGGGTCCAACTACAACAAAGAAGTTAACAGAAAATGTTATCAAGATCGTTAGCGCAGCTCACTCTTCAGCCACTCATTTTCAATATAAAAGCTTGTATCGTTATGTATCTGTACGGAAGCGTAGCCTTATGCCTTTCTACAATACTAACGACTAACTGAATAATTAAGCAGTGATCAGAACACGAATATTGTTAACGGTCATAGGTACGTCTTTATTGAACCATGTCTCCTCGCCGACTGACTAATACAAGTACATCATTACACAGATAAACAAATAATGCATGGACTAACATTCAAGCCTAGTGTAGGCAGGCGGGCATGAGACGGGGCATAAAGATACTTACAACACATCCCCCCTTTTAAGATAATTAATTATTAATTTAAGAACACTTTAAGGAAATAATATTATTTGAATAACTTTTAGAAATTATTAATATCCGTAACGTTTCACCGGACGAGACACACGACCATACCGAGTAACGTAGTTTCGCTCCGTGTTTGGCTGCTGTTCTTCTTCCGAACTTTCTCCTACTTCATCTTCAGTCTCCAGCTCCAATTGAATGGCGGAATCTTCCCCAAATGCTCGGCTGAGATGGAAACTGTTTCTTCTAAACTTTCCCCTTGGAGTATGAACCAAATAGGATCTGGGCGATGACAACTTCTCGGTTACCGTTCCCCAAATTCGCAAATCCTTGACCCACACTCTATCCCCCCTCTTGAGCTCCCCCTTCTCGAGAACTCCATGACGTTTGTCGTAGTTTTCCTTCTGCTTACGGATCCGAACTCTCTCCTTCTCTTGCAGTTGAGACTGATCCACCAGTTTAGGAACTAGACGTTGAGGATTCATTGGCAGTGTAGTCCGAATGCGACGGCCCATCAGTAGCTCGGCTGGACTATATCCATTGCTGAGGGGTGTTGCTCTGTACTCCAACAAGGCTTGATAGGGATCTCCGTTCTTCTTCATTAGGGCTTTGATAGTCTTCACTGCAGACTCAGCAAACCCATTACTTTGAGGATAACGTGGACTGGAGGTGCGATGAACAAATCCATATTCCATGGCGAATTTCTTAAACGCTGATTCCTCCAACTCCTTGAACTGCGTTCCACAGTCACTTCTTACTTCCTCCGGAACGCCGTGACGGGCAAAAAACGACTTGCATCTATTAACAACCGCTGCTGACGTGAGATTCGCTAACTCCGCGAATTCTGGATAACGCGAATAGTAGTCCATAAGCACAAGATACCATTTTGTTCCCAACTTGAATAAATCCATCCCCACTTTCTGCCATGGGCGTTCTGGAAATTCTGATGGAATTAGCGGCTCATGCTTTTCTACTCTTTCCTCGGCACATATTGGACACCTGGCTACTGTTTCAGCAATCTGCTCCGATATTCCAGGCCACCAAATAGACTCCCTGGCTCGGGCTCTGCATTTCACGATTCCCATATGTCCGCTGTGAATTCTTCCGAGCATTTCTTCCCGCATGGACTTTGGTATGATTATTCGAGAACCTCTCATCACCAAACCTTCTTGCATCGAAATCTCGTCCTTAACTGACCAGTACTTTTGTAGTTCTGGCTCCAGCTTGTTTTTGCATTTTGGCCAACCCTCAACGCTGAATACAACCAACTGCTTAATTACGTTATCCGATTGCTGCTGCCGTACTATTTCCGCCAATTTCTCGTCTGACGCTGGGATGTGAGCAATGACGTAATTAACTTGGGCGCTGATCATCTTGACTTCTTCAGGGTTGCCAAACTCTGGTAAAGGTGCTCGGGACAGAGTGTCTGCTGTGAGTAACTGCTTCCCAGGAGAGTATTCAACATCATATGAATATCTCATCAGCCTCATCCGGAATCGCTGCAACCGTGGACTGAGGTCGTCTAAATCTTTAGAGCCAAGAATTTGAAGCAATGGTTTGTGATCCGTCTCGATCCTGATGTGAAGTCCAGTTACAAAATCCTTGAAGCGCTCGCATGCCCAAGTTATAGCTAGAGCCTCCTTCTCGATTTGGGCGTATCGCTTTTCTGAACCGGTTAATGTTCTTGACGCATACGCCACTGGTTTCAACTTTCCATCCACTTGCTTCTGCAGTAACACTGCTACTAGTCCATAGGATGACGCATCCGATGATATCTTTGTAGTTTTATCAACATCATACAATGCCAAAACGGGCTCTGTTGTCAATATCTTCTTAACTTCGTCAAATGCAGCTTGTTGAGTGGTGGACCAAGTAAATTCCTTGTCATCTTTCAACAGCTCATTTAACGGATGGAGCACATCCGACAGTCGTGGTACAAATCTTCCTACGAAGTTCACCATTCCTAAAATTCTTCTTACTTCTGTGACGTTGGTTGGACTAGGCATTTTTGTTATGGCATCCACTTTCTCTGGATCCGGTCTAATACCTTCCGCATTGATCACATGGCCCAAGAATTTGACTTCGGTTGCTCCAAACTTACACTTACGCAAGCATAAAGTTATTCCTGCTCTCTGTAGCCTCCCTAGTACTTCACGTAGTCGTCCGTCATGTTCCTTTGCATCGCTTCCATGGACAAGAACATCATCAATGTGCACCACTACTCCAGGTATTCCCTCCAGAATTTGACTCACTCTCTTTTGGAAGTGCTCAGGCGCTGAAGTTATCCCCATGGGCAGTCTTTTAAACATAAACCTCCCAAATGGCGTGATAAAGGTGGTCAACTTTTGAGATTCTTCATCCAAGGTTATTTGATAAAACCCACTATTAGCATCCAACTTGGAGAAAACCTTTGCTCCTCCCAACTGACCTAATGTGTGCTCCACCACTGGCATCGGATGTAACTCCCTCTCGACATTTTTATTCAATTTCGTCAGATCAACACAAAGGCGGATATCCCCGTTTGACTTTGCAGCGATGACCATTGGTGCGCACCACTCAGTCGGCTCTTCTACTGCTGAGATAACCCCTTCCTTGACCATTTCTTCCAGTTTTTGTTTTACTTTCCCCATCAAAGGCAAGGGCACCCGTCGTGGGGCTGCTGTTGCGTATGGGCGTGCATCCTCCTTCAAAATTATTGTGTAGGGCTGCTCAATTTTGCCTAGTCCTTTAAATAATTTGGGGAATTCGTTTGTGAAATCCACTTCTGTTTGGCGCTGTCCGACTCGATTGATTCGCTTTTCCATCTGCAAATCTTCACAAGCTCCGACTCCCAACAATGGCTGACTCAATCGTTTCACCACATAAACATCCTCTTTGATTTCATGCTGTTGGTATTTAAGTTTTGCTTGAAACATTCCAACTGATTGAATGTTAGTTCCTTCCGGTCCCGATAAGCTTATGGCAGACTTTTTCAGAAGCCTTTTCCCCCATAACTTCTTGAAGGTAACGTACGGAAGAACTGTGACGTCAGCTCCAGGGTCTAATTTGAATTTAACTTCCTGGCTATCCACTTTCACTTGAGCTGTCCATCGTGACTGGCGACCAGTAGCTTTACATCCGCTTACTGCCCCTAGGAACCCTTCGGACGATTCGGAGTCTTGATCTTCATCCTCGACTCGATGTACCTTTTTCGAACGGCAGACAGCAGTCCAATGTCCTATTTTGTCACAATTATTACATTTTGTATTTTCGGCTGGACAAGTCTTGTGGTTCTTTCTCCTTCCACATTTGGGGCATTTCTCCGTTGATGACGACTCGGAATTAGCATTTCTCTTTGGGTATTTCCCCTTGGATCCCCCCTGGACTCGTTCTAACTTCCTTTCCTCGTTCCCCACCAACTCGCGATGTTGATTTTTCACGGACTCCCACTGTTGAGCAATCTCGACCGCTTTCTTGAGATCTAGCTTTTCCGTGAGCATTAATTTCTCAGATAAATGCTTATCTAATACTCCTAAAATTAGCCGGTCTCTCACAAGACTCTCCCTCAAGTTTCCATAGTCGCAGTGCTCCGACAACGTGTGTAGCCCCGTTACAAATCTTTCAATTGACTCGCCCTCCTCTTGATTTCGCATCCCAAACTTAGCTCGCTCGTAGACTACATTCCTCCTTCCGACAAAATGATCCTCGAACGCCTGAAGAACTTTATCGTATTTCTTCTTCTCGGCCTCCGTGAGCGTAAAAGACGACAAAATTGCATCCGCTTCTTCCCCCATGGAATAAACTAAGGCATGAACTTGAAACTCTTCATCCTCATCCTTCAATTTGGACAGCAATCGATAATGTTCGAAACGCGTTTTCCAACTATTCCATTCTCTTGGGTCGAACGAATAATTTTTCGGTGATTGAAACTGAAGGCGATCGGTCGGCGCAGTATTTGGCATGATGATATCCTGTGTAGGCGAACTTCTCCCTAATAATCACCCTCAAAAATAGCTAACTACTACTAATTAACTTCAGTTAAATTTGTATTCCGCTGTCACCATGTATCGTTATGTATCTGTACGGAAGCGTAGCCTTATGCCTTTCTACAATACTAACGACTAACTGAATAATTAAGCAGTGATCAGAACACGAATATTGTTAACGGTCATAGGTACGTCTTTATTGAACCATGTCTCCTCGCCGACTGACTAATACAAGTACATCATTACACAGATAAACAAATAATGCATGGACTAACATTCAAGCCTAGTGTAGGCAGGCGGGCATGAGACGGGGCATAAAGATACTTACAACACAAAGCTGTTATCAGAAGTGGGAAAGTAACTGCGTAAAATACAATATAAATAAGTTTAGTCCATTGCTCTCAGAGGTTTTGGAATATCTTTCCAATCTATTTCATTTAAGTCTAAGTTTAGGAATAACAGGGCGAAATGTGCCTTGTCTCGTCTGGGTTATTAAGTACATTTGAAGGATTTAGTTGAGGACAACACCCACTAGTTATTAAGTTTATGAAAGGATGTAGCAAATTGAGACTGGCACAGCCAAGGTATGCAATTAAGTGGGATGCAAATCAAGTTTTGGGATTATTTTAATTCTGTTCCTACAAATGACCCGTAGGATATTAAGACACTAACTGAAAAATTGTGTGCTTTGCTTTCCTTGGTTACTGCTCAGAGAACGCAGACGTTAGTTTCATTAACAATTGGTAATATTATTTGGGGTGAGCCAGTTCAGATTGTATTAAATTCAATCTTAAAGACCACATCAACTAAAAATCCAAATCCTGTGTTAGTTATTCCGTCGTATGAGGCGAATATTAAGTGGTGTGTTGTTGATTGTCTTGAAGCTTACCTGATGGCGACATATACTAATCGCGATTCTGATAAACTAAAACTATTTATTGCAACGTGTAAGCCATTTTAACCTGTATGTTCGAAAACAATCTCACGTTGGCTTGTTCAAGTGTTGTCAAAGTCTGCAATAGATACTGAAGTTTTTTCTGGCGCACAGTTTTAGACATGCATCTTCTTCTAAAGTGAATCGGAAAGGTTTATCTTCGGGTCAGATTGTGAATAGAGTTGGATGGACAATCAAATCCCAAACATTTGCTAAGTTCTATAATAGGTCAAGTACTAGATATAAGAGGTAGTTATGCAATTACTGTGTTGGACAAGTAATGTACTAATGTACATATGATGTAGGATGGATTTCCGGTTGAATTTATGAATTGAACGTTGGAAAGTCATGAAATTGATTACAATAAAGAAATCCTCGTTGGTGGTATGTCACTGATTATTCGGCTCGTCGCAGCTTTTAACCACTCCATCTGTACACATAGTTCTATGTAACGTCTGTAGATGGAGGTAGACGTAACATAATGGAAGATTATGCAAGGAATGCGCGATAGCGCATTCCGTCAGCATAATCGTTATTATGTAAGTCTTCCGGAATCGGAAGACGTTACATCCCACCCAAACCCACCCTTGATATCTGTCGACGAGCCGAAGCTTTCAAACAATGGCATGAGATAGCTC
>JAQGAH010000573.1:0-32118 GCA_034696885.1 Lepidocyrtus paradoxus | reverse complement strand
TACATATTATATGACTGTAGTTTAGATGTTGTCCCGTCATGACATTAATTTGCATATTGCTCGTTTATATATATGATAATATATCATAATGGGTCATATGTCTTGTGTCCTGGAGTTGGGCTCCCAATCTCAGGATCCTTTCATCACATCATCAACATAATTCTTGTATCGACCAGCTACATAGGTACATTTAACATGAAAGAGGCCAGTACCCAATATTTTTTCTCTGATGAGGAGACTTCTCCTATTACTGCTCATGATGATGATGATGATGACGGTGATGGAAAAATGATGCTCATAAAAAATGGCACCAGAACAAAGACATCCGAGGGGTAAAAAATAAGCTTATACGTTTCCCCCGTCTCTTGTCTCATTCCGTGCCAATAGTGCGGTGACACTGGTAATTTGGTGACCTGATGGTATGGCCCTTCCTATACATACGTCTGCGAGGGAACTGGCGCTGATACCCACTTTCTCCACTGCTGCGTCATATCGCCATCAACAACAACATCCCTTCCACCAGATGTACTTACATAAAAACGCTGTCTGGGCGAGAAGAGACAGGACGCGCAAAAAATAAGGGAAATGGACTGGACATCTGCCAATCTCAAGTGGACTCCCAAACTCCCCAGCTATATCACTCCTGCATAGATTCTTAGACGTAATAAAGCTGGCGAGCGTCATCATCACCGGGAACAAAATGGCTAATGAGCTTGTTTTCAGCTTTTCTGGAAAGGGAATTAAAATGGATATTAAGCTAATCACAATCATAGGGAAATATATGGGACTCCAACTCTGGTATAACTAATTGGGGCAGATTGAGACTTGAGAGGAGGCTGATGAGAATGATTCAATTACGTGATGATAATAAATACATGGCCACTTTCCCCACTCCACTCTCTAGTCTCTGGCAATGTGGGAGAAAGCTGTTAGGAATTTAGTTACTGTTTATTGACTCAAGCTTGGGTTGCAGATGTGTTGTCCGAGAATGTTTTCAAACCTTAATGCATTTTTTTGTTTATTCATGTGCTCCGCTCTGAGAATATAGGAGGGCTCCTTGTTTCCCCCAAAAAGTTGGGCACTATCTCTCCGAAAACGTAATATATATGTCCCATATTAATTATGACATTAGCGGGGGGTTTTTTCTCTGGTGGAGGGGGGGAAATATGGAAGTAGAATGGAATGGGAGTTTGATAACAGGATTTCATATAAATTCTCTAATATGGTTCGTGATAATGATGACATGTGGAACTGGAGGAGGAGGAGGGGAAAAAACTCAGGGAGAAAAAGTCCCGTGAGTAGGGAAGAGAATGGAGTGCTTTCACTTTTTTTTACTTGAGTAATGAATTGTGGCAGCCAAGCCAGGGAATATAAATAGTTGGTGTGTGAAACTACGACTTGGAAATGGAGGAAGTGGAGCCTGCATAACTATAACTTTGCTTTAATGATCTCGGCATTATGAATTAATATAGGGGTGGGGACGAGGGGAAAGGAAATGCTTTCTTTATTTTGGCAAAGAAAATAAAATGTATTTTTATCTTGTTTTTTAACAGCGCAAAGCCCAACAAATGAGCGAGCGGGACTTCCGGTACCAGGTATATGATCCTCATCATGATTCTCATCATCTTCAGTTGTGATTTTTAAGTGAAAGTCGTCCCATTCTAATTTCCATTTTTTATCCTGTTTCCCCCTCTAGAATATCATGAGAAATCTGGTCCGCCGCTATGTGACCACGGAGCAGCGACAAGCAGACAATCAAGGTGTGACTGAGGATGACGTGAATGAGATCAAACAAGACATTTCCGCCTTTCGCTGTGAGCTGCTGGAGGTGCTCAAAAATAGTGGGATGAACACTTCTTCCGTCACGGGCTTCGGACAAGGTGGGTCTACTCAGTGAGGAGATGGCCGGTGTTAAAAAGACATATAAAATTTGGAGCTTATCTCTGATAGTTTGATACATGGGAGGGATTCCCAGAGCCAGAAAAAAGGGAATCTAATAAAAAGGACAATATTATTATGCTTTGACACGTTTAATGAAAAAAGGGACTCTTTTGGGGGAGGCGGGAGCTGTGTGAAATAAAACAGATATTTTATCCCGAGAGAAAGCCAAGCTTTATATTTTGACGAGCCCATAAAATGGGAATCCTCCAAGGAATAAAATGAATAAGCTCCTGTCAATAACCCCAACCGCCCTTTCGGATAGAAAAGAATTCTCCAGTTTTTTCTATATGGGATATGGTTGGAGGTGTATAACAGCATGTCCCCTCTCGTGTCAAAAGATGAAGTAGCTGTGGTCTGGGAAAAGAGTGTCGGGCTATATGATGCTCATGCTCACTTCTTTTTTTAATGGGCTTGGGATGTGACCTCTGAAATGTTGGATTGTTTTGAATTGGTGCAGGTGGGAAAAAGAATCGGCAGCGAGAGAGACGGCTAATGAAAGGGTTCAATATCACCCCCGCCCCTCCTTCCAACTCCACCCCGATCCTGTCGGATTTGATGGAGCTGGACCCCCTTCACGAGAACGAGGCCGTCCACTATGACAAGAAATCTCCAAAGGCACTATAAAAATCAACACAATTGCATGTGATACCCGGTTTTCTCTTATTTTTCGAGAGATGGACGGGATATGTAAAATAAAACTGACTATTCCCATTTTCTCTCAAACTTCAGAATAAATTGGCGAGGCTGGCCAAGATGGCGAACCAGAAGAAGGAAATCTCAAAAAGAAAGTGGGGTACTTTGATTGAGGCAGCGAGGAATGCCGGGATGGCGAGAATCATAGGAAGGTCCAGATCCGAAGACTCTGTCTGCTCCAATTGTAGTCATTCCAGTAGTGCGATCAGGAAACAACTGAGGCAGCAGACTACAGATCCGAGGTAATGAAATCGGGAAATTATCAGCCTATTTTCATAGTCTGTCGAGGAAAATTAAGTAATCTAGGGCATGTCTATGACTTTCACAGCGGTTCCATATCCAGTATAAACTCTAGTGGGAAGAGGAAACGGGAGCGGTTTGCCCGTTCCCGATCCGGTGTGACCGTCCCCATTTCCGCACACTTTTCCCGCTTGAAATTCCGGGACAGTGATAAAATACTGGGAAGCGGCGGTGCTCAATCTTCCGGCATCAGTCAGAGTCTAGACGTGGGGGATTCCGAGACAAATGATTCGTTAGATTCTGACATGCGGGTTAAGAGAACAGCATCTGCCCCCACCGAGGCGGGAGCGGGTGGTGGAGTTGGCGCAACCAGTAGCTGTTCCGTAGCATCCTCCCTTCCACAAGGGTCTCAATCCTCTCCGGTGACCCCTTTAGTGAAAAGTGTTGGCTCTCTACTCCGACCAAATGTGACCATCACTTCCGTCGATGACAATAGTCCGGCTGAGGTGGAAATCATTTCCTCCACCTCAGCCTCCCTTCAACATCATCAGGGAAGATCATCCTCCCCCACTGGTCCTGTCTCCGCGAGGCCAGGGGCTCATATCTGCGTGCTCATGGAAAACGTGGCGGAGTATCATCGAGTGGGAACGCCGTCTCCTGCAGGGAGCTCCACTCCAGCAACCACGCCGCAGGAAGGACCCTCCTCGGGAACTAGTGATAATTTGTTGAAACCGACCACAGTCAAGCCTAACGGTTCGATGGGCACGAGATCCGCTGGCGCTGGGCAGGCTGGGGCTGCTGCCAAACTTCAAGGGATCATTCAACCCGTTCGTACCTCCTCATCGCATTCGGGCTGGCTTTAATTAAATCTGAATTTGTATCTTTTACGTTTTCAAAGAAAATCTACCTCCATTTTACAATTCTCTTGCATTTATCATCCCAAGCTGGAAACCTTTTCTTCAACGGCTTCCATTTCTAATTGTTTGTTTCCGTCTGTACCTGTATTAATGATAAGATCTAGCTTATTGTTGGTATGATAGCTCTACAGATAAGTTGACTTTGGATGATGAGGACCTTAATTTCCCGATAATTTCTTACCCTTCCCATCCCCTTTCATCCCATCCTATATACGAGGAGGTTTCAGAAATTACTGTCCGCTCCAAATTTATCAATATCTCCGAGATACGCAAACAAAATAGGTCAAAATTTCTTGTGTCTATAAGGTACATATGTACCAACATCCTCACAAAAAATCAGCCGTATAGCTCCATTCATTCCAGAGTTAGACTCATTCAAAAATAGAACATAGATTTTCCAAAGGAAAAGTGGAGGGCAAATATTAAGTTTTTCTATTTAAAAGTACGTCTGCTAAAAAACGCTTGAATTACCTAAGCCAGAGATATTTTGCATGGAGGTAGGGGTTAATATGAGCTACCTTCCCAGAAAAAAAGTTGATGAGAAAACTGTTTATACTTTGTGGTATGCAGCTTTAAACACGAAACAGCTTGCACCCACTTTTTCGGTTTTTTGGGTGTAAAATCAAATTGTTATAACTCTAAAACGGTATAAGCTACCAACAGAATTTTTTGCATGGACACCAATGCATATGTATTCTACCTGCATACAAAATTGTAGCTCCTTCAGTGTACTTGTATGGTTGTAAGAAATGGAAAACTTCATAAATGACATCTTTTCTTGAAACCTCCTCGTATATTTCACCCAAATGGGTAGAATAACCCCAGTCCAGGAGGTCCCTTCTTCAAGTGATGATCTGATCTGATGATAAGCTTTACACGAGAAGCAGTATGACAAGCATATGCTGACGCTGAGAGAGATGATAACAGTTTATGAAATTGACTACTGACTCCTCCACCGACGGAGAACAACTCTAGAGTTAGCATATATCTATTTTGAATATTACCGTAACATGATTACTTAACTCCAGTTCATCTTGAAAGAGCAACAATTCGGCTAAGATCTTAAATTAAGGACAAACCACAACCACAGCATTGGAAATGCTGAGAAGGAAAAATAAGTTTAAAACATTTCGTACCTTTTCGCTCTCTAAATCTAATCTAATTTATAAAAAAACATATATTGTAAATGGTGGAAGTTTAACTATAAAATTGCCAATCATAATTAAGATGTTTTCTTTTTTGTAACAAGAAAAAAAACTCATCTTTAATTATAGTTAAGGGAGATCACCATACCTAACCTACCCAAATACTCGCTCTTGATTAGATATTAAAAATATGTTAATTGTAGTAGTTAGCTGAACCTAAGGCTAAGCGATTGGTATCATTGTATTGGGAGTTAAATTAGTTAGCTAATTATAGTCCGGACATCCTTTTTCGGACGAGAAAATGCAACGACGAGGTTTTCCCAAAATGGAAATTGATTGGGAAGATGGACAACGGCGTAAATTTCGATGTAAAACTTTTTATATGCAACACTGAGATATGATTACGATTAAATGACTAAATGACGCTAAGGTCATGCATATGCTTAGGTTAGAGTATAATTCACCAATTAATCTTAATTACAATGACTCATATTATTATAATAATTATATATGGATTTGAAATCAAAGTTTGAGGTTGAAGCATATGATCACGATGACAAAAAAAATGTATTGCTAATTATATTTGTAATGGAGGCACTATCATCTCTGTCCAGAAATGTATGATTGTTCAAAAGAAATTTAGAGATGATGATAATGATAATGAGGAGGAGGAGGAGAAGGAGGAGAATGGAATCAACAACTTTTAATTCTATTAACTATGTTCCCTTTGTAACAATTACGAATATTTAAGTACTCTAAGTATTGATAATTGATGAGGAATGATGTCAAGTTTAAGATAAGAGATTTTCATTTTGTTTGACCAAAAAAAGTTAATAAATTTTTTTTATTACATTAATATTCACATGAGGTGACTAATTTTGATTGATTACAGTTATGATGATTTCTGCGGTTAAAAGTCTCAACTTATCAGGGGCTTGATCCTAAAATTAATAAATAATTAGTATACTACACTTATCATTAGAGAAGGCTACAAATTATTCAAGATAGAAAGGAAAGGAAATGACACTTTTTTTTTCTCGTAAAGATATAGTTTTATTTAATTAAGTTGATAATTGGCTTTGTAGTAGTTTCTCTAAGCTAGTTAATGTAGCCCTCAATCCCTTTACTGTTGTATTGCTGATGATGATGGTGATTGTTGTTGTTGTGATGATTGGTGTTGTGATGATGATAGCCAAAGTCATGAGTCGCCGGACACTGGACCCCTTTGCACTTCCTCTTATGCTCCAAGTTGGAACAGGCCACGCCCCCGTTTTGAGGAAAGACCTTGACATACCTCGTCCTAAACTTGTGGCCCCGGCCGCAAGCCGCACTACACGCGGACCAAGGCGTCCACTCACTCATCTCGCAGTCCACTGGCGCCCTGTAACTATTATTGTAGGAGGAGAAGGATGGGGGAGAAGCATACCTCCTGGAGCTGGTGGGTGTGGTTCGCTCATCGGAACGAGAATATAGAGACCCAAAGTTTTGGTAGGAGGTGGAGGAGGAATAAGGACTAGTATTCTGGGGTTGATATCTGCTATTTACCGAGGAGGAGGGGGAAGAGTAAGAAGAGGATATGTGGAGGGGATTGTTATTATTATTATTGCGAAGAGGGAAGTTATTGGAGTAAGTCGGCAGCCTTGATTGGTGATATCCAACCATAGAGTCTGAGGGGAGCTCGGTGATAGAGCCGCACTTGGTTTCGCAGTCATCTTTCGAGTCGAAAATGTTCTGGGTGCCGCCGCAGCCTCCGTATGAGAACTTCTTGCAGGTTTGGGAGGCCACGTCGTAATGCCATTTGGTGTAGCTTCCGCGACATTTGATCAGGTCAACGGGTTGGGTGCATAGTTCTGTAGATAATAATCCAACATTTTGATAAGCATTTTGCATATTTTTTTGAATGAAATTACATATTTAAAATGATAATGGCAACCTTGTGGAGTGCATTCTGTCCCCTCACAACTTTGGTCATCGTACAGATCCAATCTACAATCCGTATGTGGAGGCGGCAACACATAGCGCCTAGTTCTGATCTGGATCCCCTTGCCACAAGTGGCATTGCAGGGACCCCACTCTGC
The DNA here is from genome assembly GCA_034696885.1 of Lepidocyrtus paradoxus. Taxonomy (NCBI): domain Eukaryota; kingdom Metazoa; phylum Arthropoda; class Collembola; order Entomobryomorpha; family Entomobryidae; genus Lepidocyrtus; species Lepidocyrtus paradoxus. The sequence continues at coordinate 25,104 of JAQGAH010000573.1, read as the reverse complement.
CCAGTCAGTCGTCTCACAGCCTGGTTTCACCTCCTCTGCATCCATACAACTGGGAAAGGCACCCAGACACCTGTCAGTGTCCACTAATATGCTCGTGTCGCAACCTTGAGAGGATGCCATGTCGGGATAAATGAACTCCCGGAAGCGCCTCTTGAACCCTTGCCCGCAAGTCACAGAGCAGCCTCCCCACGGATGGAATTCCGACACTGCGCAAGGATCCATCCCATTCCCGTCCACGTAAGAACTGGTCGAACCCCGTTGTCGGCCGTAGCTTTGTCTGGGGTAGCCACTGTTATAATTTGTGCTCCCGCTGCAATTTCCAACATAAAAGTTCAATTATTCCAACAAGCTCTACCAAACTCACTTTCACCAGCATTCTAAAACTTTCCATCCGCTTCTCACCCGCCGCAAGGCACATCACATGCTCTCTCTCGCGTCCTCTTCCGATTGCAACCCAAGTCAATAGCCTTCGCTTCATTCTTATAATTCCGGTAGCTCTTCTGGAATCCTCGCCCACAGGATGCAGCACTGGAACAGGCGCTCCACATGGACCAGTCTGTCATCTCACATTCGGCTGGAAAAATGGAAAAAACATTTTTTTTTCATATCCCATCTCACAATGCCCCATGGAGATCCCTAGTACGATTTTCTCCAAAAAAAAAAGTACTCACGTCGCTCACTATCCTCCACATCATCATATTGGTCATCCTCATCATAATCCCCTCCATTATGCTTCTCCAATCGCTCCGGACAAGATGTATCATATGACCATGACCTCTGCTTGGTTATCCTGATCTTGGCAAATGGCTTTACCATATTCCCATTAGGATCATAAAAGGGACTTCTGTCATCCTCCTGCCACGTTATCCCATGGATCCTATCCCTGGGGATGGTGGGCTCCCTCTGGGACAGATAGGTGACCCCATTGTCCGTCCCAGCATCCCAAGGATACAGCGGGATCACCTTCTCTCCCAACCAGCTCCCATTCCTAAGACAAAGGTTGAGACCCGACACACCCACGAACCAGTCGGGTGACGGGGCTATGAATGAAAGCAACATAGGATAGTTTTTAGCTTTATTGACTCCATCCTCGGAAGAAAAAAAAACTTGTCAAGTTCTGACCCAGCCATAAAAAATAGATTTTTTTCTCCTTCCTTAAATAAAAAATGAAAGGAAAGTGGCCCCTTTCTCCCTTCCTTACCGATTTTGCTCACAAGAGAAATTAGGTTATGCTCCTTGTCTGCACGGAAGACGGCAAAAGTTTTGTGGCCGTAAAAGTTGGGATGTCGGAGTCCCCGGGCTTTAATGATCGTCCTGATGCTTCCACTCTAGTTTGTTTATTTTTTTAAATGTTTCAACAGAAAAAAAAACACATAACAAAAGACAATGTTAAGCAGAATTCTGCCCAGTTTTATATATTGTTTGGCAGGGCTCAACTCTCATCGGCCTCGTCATCACGTTAGCCCCTCACACGAGATATAAAAAACAACTATAGTAGCAAGAGGATGGAATGGAATGGAATGCACATTTAAAAAATAGGATGTGTTGGGGAAAGCAGAGGAGGAGAAAGTGGAAGGAGACAGACAAGAATAAAAACTTTGATCATTAGTCTATCATTTTATTGTCTTTGTCCAGAACAAAGACACACTTTGTTTTTTTGTCGCCCTCTCTCCAAAACTGTTTTTTTTTGTTAAGACGAGAAAAAAATATTTATATAATGGGTCCAGCGATAAAAAAAATTAGGTTGGAGGACAACATCACCATCATCCAGCACATAAGTTGCTGATCAGGCTGTCGTCTCAATGCAAAAACAAAATTGCATTGGGTAGTGTGGAGCTCATATCAAGATTTCCTTTTGCAGATATATATGCTTATAAAATGATATTGAATGGAATGTGAGTTGAGCTCAAGCTGGGAAATGGATTTAATTTGAGAAGGATGACAAACCTCAGCTTTGAGCTCACTTTCCAGCTCCTTGGGATCCCCGGTCTCGGCAATCTGCTTAACCCCTTCAGAGGCCACCATGTCTTTCTTCCAGAATCTGAAGTCGGGGGAGTGAGAAGCTCCAATGATGTCGCTGAAGTGAGCACCCCACGCATAAGCTGGAAAGTCTTTGGGGTGGGTGAGCGCCGACCAAAGTCCTTCAAATGTGAGCTGGAGATGGAGAAAGGTAAATAGAATCAAGGAGGATAATGGACTTGTTTGAAATGTTTGCTGAGGTGGTTGTCAATCATGTTGAGAGAAAAGTATGCCTTCTCCATTTCCCTTCCGGTGAAAGCACACAAAAGTGTAGGTTTACACAGTTATTGAACAAACTTACCTCATACTTGGCCTCATCACAGGCGCTGCACGGCTCCGGTTCCTCGTTCTCGTCAGGGCCGTCATCCGTCTCTGGACAAAGAGTTTTTGTCAGCTCCCCGTCGTCCATAAACCATTTCCCTTTATTCTTTATTACAGTGGCCCTGTACAATTTGCACAGAAAAAAAATGTCATCAAAATTAGACATTAATTTTTTTCATGGATAATGTGATCAACTTCCGGTATAAAATGTAATCCCTAACAAGGGAAATAGCAGCCACCTCATAAATCTCCCTTTCTCTCTTGTCATATTTTTACTCCGTCTCTTTTGTAAAGACAATATCTAAAAAGTTTTCACCCACCTTCCTCCCATGACAAGATAACAACTGGGCTTTTTGACGTGAGCTAATAACTTTAGAAAACGACTTTATGTATTGCGTAACCCATGTAATAATCTTACAAACAATAAACTCAACAATCGGCAGATTGAAGAATTTATGCTACGGTGGTTAGAAGAGGTAATAATTGCGATATCGATGGAAGGAATCAGAATGGCAGCAGAATTCCTGGGGAAGGAAATGACAGGATGTCATCCATCTTGGAACTTTTTCGACCTATGAGCTATATCTACATGTACAGTACAGTACAGTCAAACACAGAATTTGTAAATTCAAACTCGTCTAGTACTATATTTATTGGGCTTATGTGCAGACGGACGGAAAATCTGCTGGTCTACCTCAACACCATAATGAAACATAGCATCACAATCATAAGCATCGCTTCAGAGTTCAACCCAAAACTTTTTCTCATAACAATTTACAAAAGTTTGTTTAAAAAAATATTGTTAAAAAATAGTTCAAAAGGGGTTTTCAGTTTTTACTCGGGGGACTGCCAGGCTTCAGCACTGTCTTTTTGTCCTTTCCCGAAATGATTAATTTAGCAAAGGGACCGTATCCCGAAATTTTCCTCTCATCCAACCTACGTATAACCTGCGGTGGAAACTAATTCTCTTGTAAGATGGAGGCTTTTTGTAGCTGATGTATATTTCAATATGAGTAAACGGCTCATCAGGGTAACTTCCGGTTTACGACAATTTCCTGGAGTTGATGGAGCCAATGTTTATGATGAGGCTAGGACAGGTTGCTAAATAACGTGAAAATTCAGCAACTGACTTGCATCCCATTTTCTATTCCCGGAGCAGTCTCAACATTTCCTTAAAACTTTTTTTCTAAATTAAGCTATGCCTGGGATCGCAGAAGGTTGTCATATATTTTATTTATTTTTCGCTCTCCTCAGCCCATTCCTCCATGGAGGGAAGGAGAAGGGAGCCCCCAACATCAATTGTTTTTTTTCCTGGTGAAGAGTCTCTTTCTTCCACCAAAAACTCTGGAGTGGTGTGTCGGAAAGGAATTAAAAGAGGATTTATGGTTGGAGGAAGGGAAAGTGGAATGAGGATGAATTCAGCGAGGTTGTCTTATTTTGATGGGATTTTCTCGCAAGATGAGCCTCATTTAATGTAATGCCAGTTTCCTTCCCTTTTCCCAAGCATAAAGTGGAGGTGGATGCTGACGGCGGTGGTGGTGTCTGATGCTGATGCTATGGTGGTGAATAACTTAATCTAATTCAGGTTAAATCCTCGCATCCAAACAGATACAGCCAAGCTGTTGTTCCTCCAGGTAGAAGTAGTCCTTCCAGCGTTTATATTTTGTTGTTAAAATTAGTGTTTTCTCTTCATTTCTTTCTGTGGGGAATGACTGCGGAGTAAAAGCGGAGGGACTATAGTGATATGGTGTCCACCGTGGGATCTTAAAAGGAGAGGAGGATGTTATGGAGGAAGTAGACGGGAGGAATAAAATATATTGGAGTGAAATTACTCTCTTTCTCTCCTTCTCCCACTACTTTAGAGATTTACAAGAAGACTTTGGCCCTGACTGGAGGAATCTGAAGCCAAGAAGTGGAAAGATTTAATTGGCTGTGTTGCCTCCTTCCTCTCCTGTCTTAGTCCTGCAAATAATATTGTGCAACTTGCTCCTCTTTTTGCTTCGCCGACTTAGTTAAGCTCCTTTCCCTCCATGAAGGAATGAGAACTTTCCTTGGTGCGGCCTTCCCTCCAACCCATGTCAGAGAATACATGGAGCTTGCCTTGTTCTACCAGCTAATTTACAACAAGTTGGGTGGGAGCCGCTCCACATATGGGGAAAACTAATACATAAATTGTGAGACAAGGGTCCGTATTTTATACATATTTTTCACTCACTTTTCACTTCTCACGAGGAGGAAAAAAGGAGCCAGACATGTTTTATTATATTTTGGAGGTGAAGAGCCCCAGATGTTTTATATGTCGGCTGTTATGTTCTTCTCCCCTCTTGACATTCCTTCCCGTCCGAGAAAACGGAAATAAATTGTGTTGGAGGAAAGCACAGATTTTTTTCTGGTTAAGACGGAGAATAAAAAAAGGAAAGAAGCTTACAAGTTGGAAGGATGACGGGAGCAAGAGTGGAGGTGGAGGGGAGCAAAAACAAGGAGTGCGAATGAGGGGCAAAAACGGGGGTAGGAGGGAATTTGGAAGAGGAATTTATAAGGAGGACGCTGGATTTTCCCTCCTTTCTCTACCTAGACATGAGATGGAGAAAGGATGAAAAAGGGACGAGAGGAAATTATGTTTAGGGATTTTTATGCTTTTGGATGGACAAGGGTGTCACAATTTTATGGAGGATTTCCCATGCGTACTTTTTTTAAAGGGGATATACACATTTTTTAACAGAAGCTGACAGAAGGAAATCCATTTTACACTCATATCATGTCACAGTTTCAACGTAGATTTTTGAACTTGCCTGAAGCTCACACAGCCGGCCGTGGCGGGTGGTGCAGTCCATCGGACTTGGACTTCCGCTTTGGGAAGCTCGCTTGCATGCTTCACGGCGTGGGGACAGTACTCCGAGAATCTCGCGAGGGAGTCCCCAACCAGTTGGAAGGAGCCTGCGGAAGTATCCCGTGAAAGGCCATCCGCCGGCTCGGCGACTAGCAAAAAGCCGGAAAACTTTTCCACACTGTATTGGTCCCCAGGTCCTTGAATTCTCACTGAAAGGAATAGAATTGAAAAAGGAGGTTAAATTTTCTCCAGATTTACAGAATGAATTCAATCAAAAACAGAAGGCTCTGGTGGGAACAGCTAAAACGCTGACATTTTCAGTTCCATCCCATCCATTCAAAAATATATTCCCATGCTTGTTTTTGGCTCATTCAGCAGTACCTATCTACCTTCTGGTTTCTGCATACCTTATCATCATCCTAAATCTCATCATCCCACCAGGCGAAAACCATAATCATCATTATCCAGGAATGCCGTCATCGACAGCTGAAAATATTTTCACGGGTAAAATTTCTCAGCAGGAGGATCAAGCCCAATTATTTCCAGCACTGTGCTCCACCAGAGGGATCACTCTAGCAGCGTTACCATCCCAGAGGATACCCACCAACGCAGAGCCACCACCACCACACACATTATAAATCTGGCATATTTACTACCAGCAACATGATCACGATCAGTAACCACCACCCAAGGTGGAAGACAGCCAAAAAAGTGCGAGCGGATGGAACAAGTTGGTCCCTCCAGTCAGGAGAAAACATGGGTGGGATGATAATGGCGGGGGAGGGAATGGGGGAATATGTATTTTAACATAATCCAAAAATCCGAGCTAATAAACCGAGATAAATATTTGCCACCAGACCAGAGACCGCATAACCACCTTGGAACAGATGCAAGCCATATTTGGAGCCCCGCGTTTTCTCTAACATTTTTGGCTTTTGTCTTCCCCCTCCCAAACTTTACCTTTTGTTCCTCCACACGAGCCAGGCTAAGCCCAAGTCTAGTTGTGAATGAGACTCCGGAGGAGAGCATGTGGGATGATATTTTTTTCCCACAAGCGTATCTGCAACTGACACTTCCTGTCCCAGAGAAGGATCCGAGGCAAGGAGCTCAGAAAAAAATGCTTTCTCCAATGCACACTGCATCAGTGCGTGGTTGATAGGGAATGGGCTGACTGTTTGGACAAGGGAAACCATCTGAACTCGAAGAAAAACCTCTCACCTTCCAACTCTCAGCCGAAACCCTTGAAAGTGAAAGCAAGTGGGAAGTATAGTCATGTCATGTAGGGAGGAAGAAAATTTCCCAAACAATTTCTCTCCATATTTATCCTCTCCCCTTTTATGTCCTCCTCTTCATATCACTTTCAGGGAAAACTTTTGTCCCTTTTCTCAGAATTTAGTTGACAAACGTAGACAAACAAATCCTCCAGTTCTGCTAAATGCTTTGGGATAAAGCAACTTTCACTCTCGTTCCCATCATAACACTAAATATTGCAATACGGTTTAAATTTTAATTTCAATTTGGGATAGATGCGCAAAATTTTCAGCCTCATTTGCATCCCTTGCCTTTGTCATTTATATTCTCATGTTTCTTTTGTCCTCACAAGAAAAAAAAACAGCGTCTTTGACATGACAGGGGACCGGGAACTCGTCCCAACTTCAACTTTGCAAAATCCTCTTTTACGAGCCTCCACCCATTCCTCTGTATCTTCTCTGCTCAGCTATGGTTGGTTGACTTGGCTGATGGCTGTAATGATAACGATCCCGATCATCATTTACATTTGCATTTCCCCCCACAAAGTTCACATCCAATTTCCGGGAAAACATTCCCTCTCCTTGGGAGGAAGCTGCTGTGGAGGGGATTCTCCCGCGACACTAATGAGAAAAACGGAGACAAGTCTGAGCCACTGAGCCCGTTCCCCCTCCTTGTTTGCATTTAATTAGCCAACAACTGTCACGCTTCATTGCAGTAAATAATGGAGATGGGAATGGATGGAACGGAAGTGAATGGGCTCTGCCTAATGCTCCTTCCATTCAATTTGGAATCCCTCATTCTATTAAACTGTGTCCATATCTCAGTCAAACTGTAATGATCCCGATCAGCATGATGGTGACATCCGGATTAAATGGGATATCGGATAAAGTGGGATATGTTGAGGTGTGGCCCTAGCATAATAATCCTGACACCTTTCTAATTTTTTAAAAATTTATCCTCCCAATTTATATTTCACATGGAAATCCCTTCTCTACAGCCAAGCTACATTTCTCTAGTCATTAACCTAATATGACAAGTTAAGTCGCAGTAAGGTGCATAACAGGACACCATAACACCAGATATTCTTCCAAGATGATGATGATGAGGATGATGAAGAGTTGAATTTTTTCTTCAACAATCTATTTTTAGCTTTCTTGGATGGTGATCGTCGTTTCGGTTTGGATTAGCCCAAATGGGAATCCTTTATGACTTTCCCACTGCCACATGCCTAGGTTTTTTTTTTGAAGTTTGCAAAAATAAATAACATGTTTCACCTTCCTTGAAAAAAGGAGAAGTTGATACAGTTTATGAATTCAGTGGCTATAAAACCGAGTTTTGGAGAGATAAAATCCAAAAATAAATAAACAAACGGAATTCCAACAAAATCCATGTCTTGAATGAGCATGGTCGTTTAATCATCATTATTTGGACTGTTTGGACCAGCTTGCCAAGAAACCAATCCTTGCAAAGTTGAGCATTAATGTAATATCATAAAATTATTCCTGCAGCTCATAACTTTTTTTAAAGTGTGACCTTGTCATACTAACGGAAACCACCTTGGGAGCCAACTCACTAGCAAGAGTGTCCATCCTCGAGTTGGTGCGTCACCAACATCCTATTTTTCATTGGGATTTAGGAATTGCAAATTCTCTCGTCAAAAACCTATAATTTAGCATTATTCGGAATTTCCTCTCTGACTTTGCTTCTCTCTTGTGTCACGACATCGATAATGATGATGGTGATGGTGCCATTGGAACGTGAGCCATCCGCCACCTCTCGTTCCCTTAATATGAGCCATCACCATAATATTATTTTCTTAAACCGGAAGATTATGAGGGGGAGCGGTGGATGATAGAAGGAGTAAATCACTATCATCACCACATGCTCCCTTATAATGGGCTGGAGTGGAACTGACGGAATAAGCACAAAGCGTACATACCCACCTCCAACTTCACTTCCACAACTGGAGCTCACCATCATGATCATCACTCCTATCAACTTTTTTTTTTCGAGTTGAAGGGGGAAAAGGGCACATTTCAATTTTTTTATTGAATTATTTGTGAAGAGTCAGCAAGAGCTGAAAGAAATGATAATCGGTGAAATGACTGAGATGATGAGGACGCTGCCATTAAAAATTATCCGGTTCACTGCTCCGGAACAGAAACACTACGTTTTTTAATGGGGGGAGAGAGCCCACTTGAGAGTAATATGAAAGGGGGAAATGGGGGAATGATAAATCATCCTCATCAAGCCTCTATTGAGGAATATTATATTGAGATGATGTGGCTCCATTAATTCAAAATAAATTGGAGGAAAGATGGAGGGAATATTTTTATGGTCTTTCGACTACTATGTAAATGACTGGGGAAAGGGAAAAAAATAGACAGACAATAAACACCTCTACGAACTGCCATACCATCACCACCCACCACCACCAGCTCCAAACTTCCACCTCATTATTCCAAAAAATGGAGGAAGCATCTCTGCCGAATTTATTTAAAAAAGGAGAAATAGGGAAACTTGTCAATTTTTTTCCCTATTCAATCCCTTTTCCCTTCAATGGGATTCATATTTGAGGTGGAGAAAGTTGGGAGGAAAGGCTGGGAAATTTTTTTTTTGAGAATTTCAATGTCATATAATAAATCAGAGGAAGGAGCGGGATCCAGATAATGGGAATGAAATAAGTGAATCTTCCCATTTTCAATTTTCTCCCATCAAATGTTTCAATCATGAAAGGCCAGACGACACCATAAAAAACGGGATGTAAAAAAGTTTCTTCTCCGCTAAAAAGTTTGTATTATTTTTTTTTCTCCCCATTTCATTCCAAAACTCGGGAGTGGGGATTCTTGGAATGTTTGGAAAGATCACTTTATACCAAGAGGAAAAAAGTTTTTGGGGCCCGGGAAGCATATCAGTTTATATCAATGTCACTATCATTGGGGAGTCCTCCACCTGATTTTCATTTTTGTTTTTTCCCGAGCCCCTCGCTAATTTCATTTTGATTTTGGGAGCACGGCTCACAGATCATGCATTTCACTTTGAGAAGCGGATGAAAAAGATTTTTTTAGGGGGGAAACTCTTATCTTGGCAGCTTTCTTTTTATCGATCATTATATCATCATTTGGGAGAGTGAAAGTTGGGAAGGTGGGGTGGATTTTATGGCGGGGATGAGTTGATAATGGAATCTCTCCCGCTGGAGGGAGCATAGCTAATGGCGTGTTTGAACTTGAAGAAATGGGAAGGAATCTCTGAAATCAGCTCCTCACCATATTAAACCATATTATCCTTGTATATTAAAAGTGTATAATTTGCCTGGGAATAGGAATGGATAGGGATATGGTCAGGTCTGAGATAATCTGCTAAATTGGTTAATTCTCCCTTTCCGTTTTTTAGGGGGCCAAGGTGGCCATTAAAGAAACTTTGATAATTTCCATTAGGAGGAGGGAAAGTGGCCGTGGTAATGGTTTATTTATCTCCAGTTGAGACAAGCAATTATAGGAATGTAAGCGGAAAGTTAACTTTTTCATTAAAATTTAATGGTGATCGCAACCTGGCTAAGGCCCTGTTTAACAACGTCATCAAATCAAATCCCAGCGAACTGAATGAGAATGAAGAGGTAGTTAAGATACTTAAGCCGTTGTTTAAATTGTAAGCATATTTACCTGTGTAGACTTGTTCCGGAAGGTACTTATCCGGCTTTGTGGGATCCCCACTGATAACGATCTTGTAGTCATTGTCACCCGGGGACTTTGGGACGTTCACACCTGCCGGCGCCCTGTCGCACCAAAGCCCTTCTACATGACTGACCGAGAGGGAGGATAAAAGCACTAGCAACGCTGACACTTGAACCAACGACAAGGCGGATGTTGACAACGTACAATAATTATAATCACGCTTCCCTCCACTCCCTCCTCCCCACAACATAATAATTACAGTATTTAAAACGACTCTATATCCAAACTCAAAATTGTTACCAGTTCAATAATTTATTTTTTAAATGTGAAATTATTCAAGAAAGAGCACTGCACTGGGGCTACTTGAGAACTCTCCTTAATTTCAATTATATCTGTGTTAAATGTTAATATAATGAGACCAGCATTAAATGATGTTCACATGACCTGCCAAATGCTCGTTTTATGTATCAGGCAGTTGATAAGGCTTGCATTTGTAACTGCAGAGCAGTATCATCCCAAGTGAAAATGGTGAATGAATCTGTTCTCTTCCTTTCTCTCAATGCGCCAAGTTTACAGAAGCACACTCCACGTATAACTGGCTGGCTCTCTGCTCCTTACTCCAAGTTATGAGAGGATTTGGAATTGCAAGATATGGGATGGGAGCGAAAGCTGAGACGCATAGCCTTCGACAAATATGAGCGTAGCGTATTTACCTCGTACCTATGTTCTTTCTACGAGAACTGAATGGGCCGACCAAGTCGAACCTCAAATCCGTTATTATTTTTTTACTGTGTAACATGTATTTGGGTAGATAGCTTGTGGGGATACATTCTAAGGTCATGTTATGTCATTCTTGAAGAATATTTGGGAATCCAGCTCATTCCATATTTGATATGGCTTTTTGAGGAATTTTGAGTGAAATGAAGGATTTATTTAAGTTAGATATTTTCAAACAGAATCAGTGGCACTGTCCATCATCAACAAAGGAAGGTAGACCACTTTTTATTTTTCTCCAGAAGTCCAGAGAAGAAATGAAGTGCGAAATAAATTTTAAAATGAAATAAGAGTATTACGTGTGAATGGGCTTGTTTCACAGTTGTTAACATCCTTATGCCTCCCCTCCCTTACTTATTTCATCATTTTTTTATTTCAATCGGCTGACCTTTCCGTCTGCCCTTTGAGAGTGGGATTCTCTGAGCTTGATGTGGACTGACTATGAGTCTCCATTCGTCATCGGCCACCAGCGTCGCCAATATTCCAGCTCAAATCCTGCAGGAATTCCTGAGGCTTAATCAGAATGGAAAATAGATTCGTCCAGATTATGTGGATTTGTCACAAAAATGTATATTAACTTTTAATTACTAATATTCTTTTAGCACTATATGATAGTTCAGTAGATGTTGTCTCTCCCATTTTGTTTTACATCTCTGCCCAGTCATTTGGCGTACGCACAGATGCCTTTCATAAGTGGTCAAGCTTATCTTAAATATCTGAAATCCATCAACATCATAACCTTCCCAAGAATCGTCTTATCCTCATCCTTCTAAGCTGATTCAAATCATGTTTTTATACGCAAACTACACGATGGAGTTCTGCATAAATATGGAAATAAATGTGTTGATAATTAAGGGGCCGTTCAAAAAGTACGTAAAGCCTTGGAGTGCGTGGGTGGAGGTAGTCTGGCACCTTCGTGACAGTCCATATATTGACAATGACAGAGTGAGGGGCTAAAATAATCTCGATTTAGAGCATTTTGAACGACCCCTAGACAAGGGTAATGATGATGACGACTGTTTTGGGTTGCGTGCTGCGTCGTTTATTTCTGTTCTGCCATGTCAACATAATGTCATATCGCGGGATGACATAGAACTGCAGGTGGATTTCATGCATAATAATTTTGTATCATTCATAGCAAAAGCAAACTTGTTCATTTTAGTGTAATAAACAAGTGTAAGCAAATATTATATAATGTCTTATCATCAAAATTAGGTATAGCGTATTTGAACTTTTTACGCTTTCCCTTATCAGTATTCAGCATTCGTTGACTAGCCCAACAAAAATGAGCATGGCAGTGTCCTGTCAATTAATCTATTTGGCAAACTGGGTTTCACTCCTATATACTTTGGTACAGTCCCTCATTCCAATCAAATCCCTCATGCCCGCAAAAGCTCCAATTTGCAATTATCTCATTAAGCAAATGTCAACAAAAATCCGCAAAGGTAAGGTAATGTATGGATCCGGTGTATTAAAGAAACGACTATTGCTGGTTGGAATTTATGTGAAATTTAATAACCTAGAAATGATAAATACCCGATGAGATGATGATAAGGGCGAAATGTCTTTAAAAATACTAATGTTAAAAAAATATTATGCTTACCCTCAAAATCTATGCTATCATTTTTGAAGGCAGGAAGGATGGGATACTTGCTGAAAAATACATGAACATTTTTACTGAGGAGGATGACATGGATGATATGCCGATAAAAATAGACAGCAACACTACTTTAGACCGGTTCCATGTCTTACGACGACATGACACGGCAATAACAACAAACATGTAAAATATTATGCAAGTTGGTATGAATTTGCAATGGATATGAAATGCCGACCTATGCGAAACCGGTGGTGACGTTATTTGAGCTCATCATAATCATCATCATCATCAGTCGATATCCTATTCCATGACTTTGATTTGGCTTCTTGTGAAAAAAAAACACTCTGCTCTGCCCAAACGAACGAAATGAAGGAAAGGATCTAATGGCATTATAACAAGTTGATTGGTAGAGAGCGGATATGGTCGTGTCTCTTTGTGGAGGTCCTTGACAATGTAAAAATTATCCAAGCCTGTTCCTCTGTTCCTTAGCCATCCACTTGTTTGCAAAAGATTCAGGAGAGAGGAAAGCATAGCCTGGTAGACTTAAATAATATATGGCTTCTTCACCAGTCCATACGAAATTATTGCGGTTGGGTGAATGGCAAAGGGAGAATTTGTTTCAATTTGTGTTTTATGTGAAGAATGCAGCAGATCAATAATCAAATATAGTAGCCAAGGCTGTAAATAATCACGTAATCATATTAACCTTTTCTGACCTCTCCATTGAAAATTGGGAGAGGCATGGACTGGAATAAATAACGCTTTTGGGGTAAGCTGAGATGTTTTAAGTATTGCCCGTTTTTTTTATTGTAAATTGGAGAATCTGATCCAAACAGTTTTTTTTCTTCTACAAAATGCCAAGATTCTTCTTAAAGGTAGCCAACTGTGCCAAGTTCTCATCCCTCCATTGTCTCCTCTCAGGTAATCCCTCGTTCTTCACCTTTTCCTGGAGTTGGCGATCAATCTCCTGTGAGGACTCTGGTGTCATTCTTGGGATTTCCGTTTGGGTCATCGAGACATCATAAATGGCTTCACCGTATCGTTCGCAGTAGTCGACAAATCCTTCAGCGTTCAGCTGGGCGGTTTCCAACGGGCCGATGAAGCAGTAGCGGGGAGCTAGTCCTTCTGTCATCACCGTGTCGGCGTCCTCAACACTCAGATAGCCACCATTAACGAGACGCCACATTTCGTTGAGGATGGCGTACTGGACGCGATTCAAAGCAAAGCCGGGGAGCTCCTTGTTCATCACGATTGGCTTTTGACCCAACGAGGTGAGGAGTTGACGCACGTGAGCGGTGACGGCTGGGTCCGTTGTTGGAGTTGGGATGATCTCAACAAGACGCACAAAGTAGGGAGGATTTACCTGGTTTAAAAAACATCATTTATTATAGCACTGACAATTTAATAATAAATCCGTTTATTCAGTTTATTTGATGAAAGGTTTAAATTTACCGGATGGACAACAACAGATCTTTTGGTGACACTAAGCTCCCCGATAAATTTGGACGGCATGATGGTCGAGGTGGAGCTCCCAATGATGGCCGTATTGTTCCCGATCTCGTTCAGTGTCCTGTCCAGCTCTTGGAACACTCCGGATTTGATCTCCAATCTTTCCGGGGTGCATTCCTGAACGTAGGTCACGCCTTGGAGGGCCTCCTTTAAATTATTCTGGTCTAAAGGGGAAGTTAAAACGTTTTAAAAATATTCCACCAACCAAACTAAAATATGTTTATTTTGACTTGAGAGTATTAGGATATGTCTGCTTACATGAAATCAATCCAATCTGCTCATCAGCACTCAACTTGCCCCTAAGCTGATTCTTGGCCTCGAGGGCCTTCAGCTTTTCATTGATTTGCTTGGGAGCAGCAGCCAAGGCCTCCGGATAGGAGTCATATAAACGGACTTGGTGGCCCGCCGAAGCAAAGAGCATTGCCCATGACTTGCCAACAATCCCACTGATCAAAAAAAAGAAGAAAAAAACATTTAATTTACAATTTCACCATAAAAAATATTAAAAAATTTGCATGACCTTGTTACTTTTACTAATGACCTACCTCCCAATAATTAAAACAGTTTCAGTTCCCATCTTCTCTCTTGACCCACAGCCGGAAAAGCTAAAACTGGACAAAAATCAAACCAAAAAATAAGCTGGAGTTTGAGCTCTGCACTCGTTCAAAATCCAAAAGTGACTAAATTCCTTTATTTCTTATCCTCATCCCCTCTTCCAGAAATACTTAAAAAATCGTTAATGATCATTCCACTTTTCTAACCTGACGAGGAAAAAACCTGTTATACTATAATTTTCCTAGCTAATGTCCTACCGTCCTTTTTCTCCCAAAAAACGTATATTTCAGATCGGCTGATGAGGTAATATAACTATTTTATCCGTCCATCCGAGTCCAACACTATTGCCTGATCAAATAAGGTTCTTCTTATCCGCAGGGAAAATAAAAATGACAGATTTTTACGAGGAGAAATGACTTGTCTTAAATTTATGTTCTTGTTGCTCACATTTAAAAAAGGAAGGTCAACCACTATTCAGCTATCAAAACGTACGAGCCGGTGCAGTGGAAGAAATATATGGGCTGTTTTATCCTGTTTTTACCTGAAATCTGTCTGACTACACATGTGTGTCTGGTTGTCCGGTTTTGTGACATTGTTTCATGATTTGGTGATAAGCCTGATAATGGGAAGTGCTGAATGAGCCTGTCCGACAAAAAAGCGAAATCTTATCCGTTTTCCTAATCAGTCCCCTGTCTGGGTCATTGGGACAGCATGATCATGAATCATGTTTCAATAACTACAAATCAATCATGATTTTTAGAAGGGAAATTTGATAATTGAAAAAAATGCGCTGATGTTGACGAACTGGAATGGTGCCGTGGAGTTAGTCAAATGATAAAAGATAGTTTTACCTCGAATAAGGTTGTATTTTCCCAGACTCAAAAAATTTTATCAAAGGAATGAAATAGGATTGGCATTTTATCCAGAGCTAATTATCGATTATCTAGTTTGGCACGTGTGCTCGTATTAATACATGTTTATATTCTACGTAGTTGGTGGGAGAAAAAGCACAAGTCAATATTATGTCATCATGACATTTAAGCAATTTCATTAAATCAATTATAAGCAGATTGCTGGGAATGGAAATGGAAAAGGTACGGCCAAGAAAATCTAAAGAGGTCGTCACTTAAAAAACCGTAGCACAGCATAGTGGTAGCAGCACACTACATGCACTGCAACTTATAAATTGGGTTGTGGATGAAAAACCAGAAAGATTTTCTGCATGTGCAAAAATGAACAATATAGCGCACTTGCACGTGGGATGTCAACCACCCACGTAGGAGATATGTCGTGACTGAGGGATACGCAGTTTTAAACTGCCTTATCATAAAATCTATCTATATATAATCAATAACATTAAACATTTATTTACGGTTTTTCATAGAAGAGATGCACAAATTTGAATTAAATATATCGCGAAATTTCCCATTAGTAAACTATCTACCTCTAAAAAATTTGTGGATAAGTAGGATATATACTGTTAAGCTTATCCCCCTCTCACCCTTTGACCTGGTCGCTGTGGCGGTATGCTAATATGCAATGTCACTGCATGCGACTGGTTGACTATTTGATACCTCTTTAGTTGGTCCACTAGAATGCTTATCGGTGCCAGGTATTGCAAAGATCAATGTTGGCGGATGAATTGATTTGCTAGAAATCACACAGCAACTGATATCTAACGGCTGTATAATTTATTTTCGTAGCACAATCAAAGAACTATCTGACGTAATTATAGTTATCAATTGGAACTTGAATTATTTTTAAAATTGATTAAACACCATAATTAAGAATAACTTTCGATTATATTCTGCCTTCCTTCTCCCGCTATACCTATCTAACAAGTAATTGTCTCCTTTATCGTGTCTCCTCTATAGACCACATGAAAGCATTTATGATGACCAACTATGCTATACCTCCTTTGATTTCTTCATGCATTTTCTTAACAATCCTCACTTAAATCATGTTAATTCGGCAAATAAGAAAATGGTCCACTTTTTACATCCAATTAATGTATGTCTAGCATTTCTCTCTCTTTTTCATACACAAAAATGCTCAAGAGCACAACATAAAATACGAGCCGAAGCAGTGAACAGAAACCTCCAAAAAACACAAAGCCTGCGTTGGCTGAACAAAGAGAAAAGCCAGAGATACGCTGGGAATTTCGAGGGACAGGAAGATTTTATATTTATGCCATGCTGTGTGACATATATGTAACATTCCACAACTTATTTTCTCAATGCTAACCTTTTGTTCCTCGATCCACTTGGTTCAGTTCAGGCACAGCTCCCGTCAATACCGCAATCGTCATGGAAATGCTCTGCATATCCCAATATCCATATTAGTCATATAGCCTGAAGCAATAAAGTCATAAAACATATTTTTTTCTCAACAAATCCGATCCCACGTAACCCAGAATATTGGTGTCTGATCTCCTGAAACCGTCATCAAGTCATCATACCATATCATCATCCCCATGCCATGTATTTACATATTATTATTATCATATCATCATTAATCCGCAATATTAATACTTAAAGTAAGTTAAAGTAAATAATATGTTGATGTAGATATTTGCTTAGTAATATAGTGACTATAGATGACTGAAATGCATCTTTAGTATGAATGTGTTTTTGTTATGCAAAATCCTTAAATGTCCGCTTGAAGGTTGTTCCTCGTTCCCGATGTTGTTGAGGGCTTGACTACAGCCATGATTGGATTTAGCAATGCAGAGATTGTTATTGCTGGTTGGGTCAGATTTTGGATTTGTGTAGAATGAATTGGGGAAAACAAACTGGACCAGTTTTCAGAGCTTCATAATTTACTTAGATTGACTATACACAAGTAGGTAGGTATAACTAAGTAGTTTTATAAAATGTGTCGAAGAGGCCAGGCCAATTGCACTTTTGTAGATCTTCTGAAAAAAAAAACAACTCTTGTCATATCATCATCATCATCATCACTGTATCCCATGTTAAATTCCATGCCATGGTGGATTTAATAAGGACCTGTGAACGATCATGCCAAGTTAAGAAACAACAACAGAGGAAAGCTTCAGCTTTTTCAACTACGTTGCAACAATCATGTGAGCAGCTTGATTAGCTGTATCGCTGGACATGCGGCCAGGGAATGGGATCATAAACAGATTGGGAGCCAGACGAGGACATTACCATATTTTCTAGAGTCTCCTTGTTTATTTGGTTGAGAAATATATATGAACCGAGCTTCATCCTGTCATCCTGAATGTCACTGTGAGAGTTGTAAAGTTACTTTGTTGTTGGCTGTGATTGGTGATAGGTGCTAGTGCTAAGTGCCGACTTGCAAGGGAGTAGCTATTTGGGGTAAACCTGGAAGTTGGAGAAAAGTTAAGGATGATTGAGAATTTAAAGTTGTTTAAATTCCCTCCGGAAATTATGGAGGTGTGTGAGCAGTCCGTGGTTAAGGCAGTGGGAAAAGGGGAGGAGAGGGAGGAGATACAGGAGGAAGCGAGAGACCCCATCTATATACTTCCAGAAGAGGTTCAACAACAATTTTTGTGACGCCAGACGCCACAGGGAATTTTGCATTGAGAGTGGTTTCTTTTAAATTGACAGGTGTGGGAAATCATCTTGGGAATGTTGGAGGACTCGCCGAAGGACTTGGTGAGTTGCTGCAGAGCTTCCCTAACCTGGGACGGGATCCTCAGTCCAAGCAAAGGGACGTGGCTGTTTAAAAAAGTAAATTGTCATTAATTCTCAGTTCATGAAATAAATTCGAGGTAATTGTAAATACTTAACTTCATTTGCTATCATTTTGGTGTTTTAATAAGGTTTTCCCGCACATCTACTCGTACCTGAACAAGAAGGAGATTCTCACCTGTCGGAAAGTCTGCAAAAAGTGGAGACATTCAGTTGACTCCTTGTTGGAGAACCATCCTTGCCACAAGCCATCCGCACTGGGAGCTATGGATGACGGTGATAACCGCCGGGAGTCAGTTTACTATCCCCTCATCTCCAAACAACTCTATCAGATCCGCTTCGTGGAGCCCGACCACCTAACCAAGTTCCGAGTTGAGATGGAGCACCACCCAAGAAACCCTCTTCTCGGGAGATCAGTCTCCTTTTATTCTCGAACCAATGATGAATGGATGGTCAGTGCACTTCACTTTCTCTCCGCATTTGGAAAGGACATCTGGTACTTCTCATTTGAAAGTGCGCATCCACCGGTCCGCTTCATCCAGTGGCTTCGCCAATGTCTGGCCCTCCTCCCAAATCTTCGTAAACTCCACACAATCTGCTTGATCCCTGCCACCGAGGAAAACAATGAGAACGAGCCCAACGTCCTGGACGAGATGATGGAGGACTTGAGGACAAATCCGATGCCACTCCTCCCTCACCTAGAGTCCCTAGAAATCTGTACAAGCAACCTCCCGAAAATGATCCAAGACACTTTAATCGCCACCTACTCCAGACAAATTCATCGGCTCCAGCTGAATGAATGGAATGAGATCTACACAACTGAGGAAAGCTATCCATTTGATAACCTCAAAGAGCTTAATCTCACCGTAGACTCCAACGAGTGCCTCGACAGCCTCATCCACCTCACCTTAAGCCAGCTTCGGAAGCTCAACATCACCCTCAGACATACAGGGATCGACCTGGAGAAATTGTTCCAAGTCATGCAGCATTTTGGAGAGAAGCTACGAGTCCTTAAGGTATCCCTAAGTCCGGGTGCCTCCTTCCTGGAAGATTCCCCTGATGAGATCCATACTGAACCATTTCTCTCCAAATTGAGTCTTCCATGTCTGAAGACCCTCGTGTTGGTCAACCTCTCCAATCTATCGTATAACTTCCTCGGAAGAATGAGCTCCCTGGAGTACCTCCACATAGAAAAGTGGTCCTCTGACCCATTGCCCGTCGTCGACATTGACGAGGAATTGGTCCAAATCCACTATTTTGTAGACTGTGACTACATGTACGAGTCCAATATTTGGGAAGTGTTACCCTCGCTCAAGGAAATGACTTATTATGAACTCAGTAAAGAGAGACAAAAGTACAATAGGCCAATGTTCAATTATGTCCAGAGGACGAGAATAGAGTAAAAAAATCTAAATTCGGCTTATCTTAATTATACTACATTAAAAATCATTCTGTTAGTTCTTAATCATTTTTTTAACTAAGAAAGTTTTTTCTTATCTCAAATAATTTAGCAATCTTAGAAAGTGAAGTTGGCCACACTCTAAAAAATAAATTTAATTCAGTTATCTAAATATTTATATTTCATTGTCAGCTCAAGCAAAAGTAAATGTCGCCAAAATTTAATTATCAGTATCAGTGAATAAATGCTCAACTTGGTCGAATCGCAGACCCCTAATATGATTATAGAATATTCCTTCCATTTATTTCCTTCGTCGATTTAAATCAAGCATCTTAGTTCCTGTCATAAATTTTATTATTAGCATCAACCAATAACTTTCATTACTGTTCATTAACTCTCAAAGCATCAAAGCATACAATGCAGCCTATTCCACCCACTTGCATTGAACTTGTGTTGTTGTTGTTGTTGTGGATGCTCATTCGCAATGGAAAATCACTGGCTTGACGCTTGACTAGCTGTTGTTGGCTTGGCATGCACGATAGCAAGATGTGAACGAGAATGATATAAAAATAGCAAATAGCTTTATACATTATATGTCGCTGTACATATGTACATATTACATTACATTACATGTGAATATGAAAGCGAGTAAAGTTCTTTCTGGTTTTATTCCACACATTAATACCTGAAATAACTGCAAAGTTTTTGAGGCTCCCTTCCATGATTCCTACATGTCCAGTTGCAACCCAAATCCTTATATCCTAATTCCTATCTTTTCTTATCCTCCTTATGAATTTCTCACTTAATTGAAAAAAACGTCGCCAACATTTAAAATTAATAGGAACCAGAAGATCCAATCTACGATTAGTAAGTACGCTCCGCTTCTGACGGATAAAGTAAATGAATGGACATTGGCCTATGATCTAATAATTTTTTTAATGACTCGCAGGTTATTGTAGTATTAAAATCAGTTGTCTCTCGCTTTCTCCACCTCTTCACTCTCGAGTAAGCACAGACCGTTTCCGATGGCTTTCCCCTCCTATTCCTTCTCAACCCCTCGAATAAACTAAGCCTTATTTTGCACAGACATCATCGGCGCAGACTTATATAACAGCATGGGAAAAGGCGAAAGCATGCTAAATTACACGTTTTCTTCTTCTTATCTATGATTATGATTATGTACGTTTCTAGGCTGTTGCAATTATTCTATGAAAATGAAACATTCTCAAAAAAAATTTCAATTAGGATAAAAATAAATTACATTCATGAAGAATGCAGTAAACTTTAATAGAATAGTTTAAGCCATGCAACAAAAAAACTGACATTGATAACACATGCATATGGTATATAATAATGTTTGCATCGATTTGATTGTAATACAATCTTTATCAAACTACAATATTGGCAAAATATTTGCATTAATCTAAGAGTCTACTATATTACAGAACTACTATTTAATGATAGTTTTTCATCTACTTAATTTATAATTAACATTATAGCCTCATTATATGGCTCAAGTCAAACTTCAATAAAACAAAATCTCTTCCGTCGTTAACAGTCAATAATTTTTTTTCTTCTTTCGAAACCTGTCCGTCGAAATGGTTAATTATAATTTTAACTTCATTCATAATATACTAATTATTTATTTATGGATCATTTATTGATCCAAAATTGTTTTAAAAATAAGATTCAGATGTCAGTTTCCGTTCCGATCAGACCTCTTCTGGTAATACTTGTGGGTGAGGCCTCGACGAGGCACCCTATCGTATTTCCGATAGCGGACGGAAATCATTTCTACTGAAGCGGGTAGTGCTTCCCACAGCGGTTCCAACATCTCTCCAATGACCTCTATCCGGAGTCCGTTATTTTGCAACAATTTCCAAACCTTATCCTTACTGTCTACCAGCTGTAAATGCTTCATGTTGATAAAGATCCTTGATATAAGGCCAATTTCATATGGGCTGTTTAAGAAATAGGGGACCCGTAAATCGGTGACCTTGGGAAATTGTAGGGTACTGTTTTGCAAATAAAAATGAGATCCGTCCAAAAATTGCCTCTTCTTCCCCTGCAAATGGAAGGATTCCAGAGTTCCAGCATACACATTGATACTTTCCAGCACATTTTTCAAGCATGTCTTATCGTGCTTATTGGGGTACATCTTCATGGAGAGCCGTTTTAACGGCCAACGGTTACTACAAATTGTTGGAAGCGTATTGCCGGTTACTTCAGAGACCTTGAGCTCCTTCAGATTTGGGAATGTAGCTAATTGAGGTTCATTCCCAAATCTCCCACAGTAGTGCAGTCGCTTGATTTGTGAGCCATATGCGGGAGCTATACGTTGCAGGAATACGTAGCTACTGTCTCCAAGCACGGTTAAGCTTTCGAAATCCCTCAGAGTTTGGCCATCATTATTGTCTATATCTAAGTTTTCTAGGTTCACATTCCAACTCCAATCAGCGCAGTAGATTGTGAGAGAACGCAAATTGGTCATCTGAAAGATGGTCGAAATATGGCGCACAGATCCTGGCACCTTTTCGTGTACGTAGTAGACACAGTGCTGGACGAACTTCCCAAATCGAGCTACCAACCGCGGAAACACTCGACATAAGCCTGTGTGCTCCCCAATAGTGTTGCTGTTTATAATTAATGTGTGGTTAATAAAAGGATCCTCGTTCTCGGGATGGTCCTCCATAAACTGATACACTTCCTCAGCGCTACTGAAACGAGACCCGGCTAGTGTAAACCCGAAAATTAAAAGCACCTCTGCAGTGCGGTGCCTGGCGAAGTACGGCTTCCATATTATTTTCGTCTCGTCCATCATCACATCATCCACAAACCGCCGCCAGTCCTTGCATACGACTCGGGATGTCAACAAGGCTTCATTGTCGAGAAGGTCAAATATTTGCGTCCTCGCCTGTAGATAAAGCAATGTTGATTGTTAATCCCCTTAGGATCCAATCCATATAAAAGTACATTCCCTGCCCCTTCACTTTTAAAAACTTGTTCATATTTATGGACGTCTGATTTACCTCTACTGGGAGCTCCAAAAAGGCGGGTTGGGGAGCGTGCGCCATAGTAAACTCGTTGCCTGCTGTTTATAAGGTATGCAGATTGTGAAAAATTCCAAACTTTCTTTCAGAATCAAATTCTGCAAACGGCACGTGTCAACTTTCGCGATATCTCAACTTTTACTTGGATAACTATTTTAACGAGGTTATTAAAATTAAACTAATTCGTGGCAATGCGTCAGTCCAGTGAGGTAGGAACTAATTCAAATGTGGAGCAAGTTTAATTGAAAGATAAGGAGTAAGTGGAGGACGACTTCAGAGAAGCAATTGTATATTTGTAAGTCAATTAATCATTTATTTTCTAATTTTTGCTGGTCAGAGTGGAGATGCAAACACCTCTGCTCCTCTTCATCTCTCGTCTAGTGGTACTTCTCTTTTCTTTCCTAATGGGCCTGAGAATTTGTTTTAGGTTAAATAGATCACAAAACTGGGGATTATTCTGAACTAGTCATCTTTTTATCATCAAGTAAGGTAAGCTTACTGGTAATACTGACTATTTTCATGTGTCCTACTAATATACGCAAGAAGGGATCGTTCCTTTGTCCATGCATATGAAAATGCGTCTTAGCCACTAAAGAATTATGCTAATCTATCAAAACCAATGCAGTCGGCAGTCTAAAATCAATAATCCAATTTCTTGGTGATCGTTCGTCTTAAACAGAAACTGTAATTCAGCACCGCTGTTTGGTGCTTCATATTCAGTTGCGTTAGAACAAAGTCAAGCAGGCCTTAGTATAGTTTTTGCTTTAAATATACTTCAGGTTTTAACCATTATACTTATAATGGAAGTGGGGTGGAATGTCCTGAAGTAAACTTTGTCATGCTAATTGTCATCAAGTATGACACAAAACTCAACTGCAACTTAAAATTATCAATATCTACTCGATATATTTGTTCAAACAAAATACGGTGGAAAGTACTAAGGTTATTTATTCAGGATCATCGGTTATCACTCTCATCCTCGTCTTTTTAGACGCTTCTGGGATTTGTGAAATTGTCTTGACGAGTGAACAACGCAGGCTCAATCAAAAATCAACATAATTGCTGTTTGTGGCCCTGCAGATTAGTGCAGGCAGATTAGTGCAGGCCCTGCAGACAGTAGTGGACTTGAGCGGGAGCCCTTCAGTTCCTTTGCGAAACGTGACTATCCCCAATTCAAATAGATCTAGATTTGTTAAAAAATGCAACTCTTTGATATTGGATAACCAAAACACTATATGAAAGTGAAAGATGCTCACAAAAATTGCCAAAGATGCTAGACTTCTAAATAATTTGCATTCATAAAGAATGCCGTAAGCGTTACTGTAATATATTTGAGTGCTAAAAAATGAATGATTATGAATTTTCCCTTTTAGCAAATATACGTATCGTAGTAAATATTTGTTAAGATTTTATTGTAAGTATTGCATTATATGAAAATCTTTCGTTGAAGCAGTTGCAAGTTTCGCAGCATTTCAAATTCATTACAAGATAAATAGTTTCCATATTATTACAACTGGTTATAGATACATATCTGCATGGCATATGTACACCTAGCTACAAACTGCAATAGCATAAATACAATTAAACTCTCTTCTTACGGTAACTTTCATTTCATAATAACTAATTTCTTCCAGTCAAATACATTATAAAAATACATGAACACTTCTTTTGTAGCCTAGGTTGTAGTTAATTTATAAAAGGAGTTAAATTAGGGTCCATCTGGAGGTGCAGTTGCTGGATGCTATTTATATCCAATTTCATTACATAATCTTAATCTTAAATGTTGGAATGAAATTTAAATGAACTATGTTGAGAACTCAAAATAAGATTCAGTTGTCCCTGTTCAGATCAGTCCTCTTCTGGAAATACTTGTGGATGAGGCCACAGTGAGGAATCCTATCGTATTTCGGATATCGGACGGAAATCATCTCTACTGAAGCGGGAAGTGTTTCCCACAGCGGTTCCAACTCCTCTCCAATGATCTCAATCCGGTGTCCCCTATCTTCCAACAATGTCCAAACCATATGCTCACTGTCCACCAGCTGTAAATGTTTCATGTTCATAAAGATTCTTGATATCTCATTGATGACATATTGGCCTTTGAAGAAATATGGGACCCGTAAGTCGGTGACCTTGGGAAATTGCAGGGCACTACTCTTTGGCCTAACAAATAAATAACATCCATCCAGCAATTGGCTCTTATTCCCTTGCAAATGGAAGGATTCCAGGGTTCCAGCAAACACATTGATGCTTTCCAGCACACCTTTCAAGCAGTTCCTCTCCTTCTTATCGGCGTCCATCTTCATGGAGAGCCGTTTTAACGGCCAAAGGTTCATAGGCAATGACAGAAGCGTCGTCCTTGATACATCACAGACCTTGATCTCCTCCAAATTTGGGAATGTAGCTAATTGAGGTTCATCATTCCCAGAGTTTGGCCAGTACCAGTAG